>VWZD01007190.1:386726-399982 GCA_013396695.1 Sakesphorus luctuosus | reverse complement strand
TTGTAGAATCATTTAGGTTGGAAAAGACCCTTAAGATCATTGAGTGCAACCATTACCCAGCACTGCCAACTCCACCACTAAACCATGTCCCTCAGTGCCACATCTAAGTGTTTTTTAAATCCCTTCAGGGATGGTGACTCCACCACTGGGCAGCCTGTTCCAATGCTTATCTGCTCTTTCAGTGGAGAAATTTTTCCTAGTATCCAAGCTAAAACTCTCCTGGTGCAACTTGAAGCTGTTTCCTCTTGTCCGGTCATTTGTTGCTTGGTAGAAGAGACTGAACTCCACCTTGTTACAACCTCCTTTAAAGTAGGTGCAGAAAGTGATAAGCTTTCCCCTGAGACTCCCCTCCTACAAAATAAAAACCACCAGCTCCCTCAGCCACTCCGTTTGCCAGCTCCATTGCCCTTCCCTGGACATGCTCCAGCACCTCAACAGCCTTCTTGCAGTGAGGGGCCCAAAGCTGGACACAGCACTGGAGGTGTGGCTTCCTCAGTGCTGAGCACAGGGGAACAATCACTTCCCCCATCCTGCTGGCCACGCTATTCCTGGTACAAGCCAGGATGCCACTGACCTTCTTGGCCACCTGGGCACACTGCAGGCTCATGGTCAGATGTTGCTGACCAGCACCCCTGGGTTCTTTTCCACTGGGCTCCTTTCCAGCCCCCCTGTCCCCAGGCCTGTAGCACCGCATGGGATTGTTGTGACCCAAGTGTAGAACCCAGCACTTGGCCTTACTGAGCCTCACACAGCTGGCCTCAGCCCACTAAAGCAGCCTGTCCAGAGCCTCTGGAGAGCCTTCCTACCCTCCCACCTAACACTTCCACCTAACTTGCTGTTGTCTCCAAAGTTATTGAGGATGCACTTGATCCTCTTGCCTGGGTCATTACAGAATTGGCCCCAAAAATGAGTCCTGGGGAACCCCACTTGTGCCTGGCTGCCAGCTGGGTTTTACTCTGCCACTCTCTGGGCTCAGCCATCCAGACAGTTTGATGACATAGCTCAATATTTACAATGTGATGTGAACCCAAAACTCCTACATAACTGCCTTAACCATGAGACACAGCTTTTCTTTATAGAGTAGATAGTGGTTTGAAGCATGTCATAGAAGTTCAACCCCATTACTTAGATGGCTATAACACCTTTACCACTAACATAATGGGAGGAGCAGAAGACAAAGGTCCCTGTGTGACAGGGCATGCACATACGTGCAATCCAGAAATCACATCTGACCTTCCCAAAAACTGTCTGAAAGTCTCTCAGACGTTGTGCAATTCTTATTTTGCAAGTTTCTTCGAGAAGCAAAAGAAAGTAAACTGACCAAGGACCTCCTGCTACCTCACATTTTGACTCTGTAAAGTCAGCAACCAATAGCATGGGAAACTCCCTCAGATAAAAGTACGTGAAAGTGTGCTATAAGAAAAAAAAAGACATTTTTTTTTTCTTCAAGGGCACTATTTTCTGATCTCAAAAGTCATTTTAAACCAAATTAGGCAATTGTGTCTTACCTATATTTTGGCACGGTTTTGATGAGCAGCTCTCAACTCCTGAAAAATATAAAATTGTTTCTTGTTTAAAATTCAAGAAGAGAGACGCAAGAACAAGGGCTGAGCCATGCAATGTTAAGATGCCAAAGCTATTTTTTTAAATTTATGTCATTAGGCTACCGATTCTTTCTGTGTTACACAACAAATTTATATAATGTGATAAAAGAATGAAATTTAAAAATCAAAGTAGAAAGAAAATGCTTAAAACTTTATATTGATTGTACATATAGCATTTACAAATTCTTAAAACACTTCCACAAAGTAATAGGTGTACTTCATAAACAGAAGCTGGGACAAAAGTAAAATTTTTCCCAAAATACTGAGGAAATCTGCCCCAAGTAAAAAAAACCCCATACTTTTGATTTCTCTTGAATCCTGAGTCTGCAATGAGCCAGCATTTTGCTTTGTTTTCAGAGCAAAGTGCTCATTTCCACCAGTGTGTATTCTGCTTCCCCCACTGCATCAAAGTGTCGTGTGGCACATCCGGAATGAAGATTTCGGTGATGTTCCAATGCAAACAGCAAGAAAACACTCAAGCAACATATACAATTTTGTTCCTTTTTCAATTGCAACTGTTTCCCTCATTGTTTGTAGATGTCCTTCGTTACAGGACACAGCCACATTTTTACTGTTTTCTGGATTTGCTTTTCAATCCACTGCATCCATCACCACCCACTATGGCAATACTTTGAAATAGTTTGTATGTCAGTACTGTCAACAGAGCACAGTCTGATAGTGTTTCATTTGGAATTTTTCTTTCTGTAGTACCCTAAATTTCAATGTAAAGACAAGTATACAGACAACAGAAAAGAAAGGTGTCTGTTTTTCCTGTTTTCTGGTAGCCTCAGAGGCTGCTTAGATTGAAATATACTCTGCATCAGAATTTTATGATGCTAAGGAATCATAGGGCAAATACTTCAAGCCTTTCATCATATTCCTTTTGTTATTGTGGTAGGCTAAATCCAAAAAGAGTGTGTCCCCAGCTGTGTCAGGTATTGCACTGATTACACAGTAAAAATAATCTTTTTCCCAAGACACCTGTTATCTTGGACATCTGGCCCACATATGCATAGGAACAGAGGATTATTGTCTTTTGGGCACCTTTGTATGATCTCAGCTCTTTCTGGAGTGAGGCAATCTTTTATTGTCCATGCTTTTTCTTTCTTTGAATCCTTGGTTCCCAAACACTCCCATTGGCAAGGGCATTGCAATGAATGGTACTAGTTGGAAATGTTTTTAGTGTGACACATAAGCTAATGGACTTCTGCAAGACTCTTTGCAATGCTCAGTTGGAAAGCAATAGAAACTGTTATCCCTTTTTTATTGATTTACCATCTTACCAGCTATCACATTCTTCCTGGTTTTCTGTGCACAGTCAGCACCCTTATCTAATTCAGTGACAGTTCTGATGTCTGTACTTCTCTCCGGACTATTACTTAAGTGTATGATAACAGACAAGGTATTTGGCGTCCAGTACCACTGGTGTGAAGATAAGGCAGACAAAACACACAACTCACCAACCCACAGTGAAATAGAGCTCTAGAACCACTGAAGGCACAGATACAGAAAGTGTAAGCCCTTAAAATGTTATTTAGTGTGAAAAGCTGAAAGCAAAGGTCAAATAAAGAAGCAGTTCTTGATGACTTGCATGTTGCATGATGAAAAAAAAACCAAAACAGCTGCTATGAGAACAGCATTTGAAATAAAGGTCTTTTAAAATGCTCTGTAGTTTGGTAACATATACCTCTAAAATTAGGCCAAAGAGGAGAGAAATTTGTTAGGGAAGGGAAATAAAAAACAAATGTGTTGGTACAGCAGAAATTAGAGAGCATGATGAATGCATAAGCTAATCTGATACTTTAGAGAAGCACCCACCTGTAGCTGAGACCTCAACAGTTGTCACTGACATCTGAGAGGAGAGGCAGATGCTGACTCTGTAGGGGCAGCTACAGAGCCAAATGGTGCCAAGTGGTGCCGTATTCCCTCAGTGTCCTGGAGGAACATGGCACTCCCCTGCTCTGAGCACCAAAGCAACAACTTAGAATTTGTTTTCCCTGTTTGTCTCTGAGAATACTTCGATTTGGTTGTTAACTAATGAAATTGCCCTTTCATACAGGGTGGTTTAAAATGTTTGTCAGAGATCGTGGTTTTAATCCTTGTTTTTAATGGAAAAGGGCAGAGAGAGGTCAATAAGCATTTAGTTCATGTGACCTTGTGTCAAGCTGAAAGATCATTTTGTATGCTCTCAAACCCAGAAGCCTAAACTGCCTATTTTCAAGAAAGACTCAGTAATGTATTTCTCTGAATGAGCATCTTGGTAAATGTGACCCAATTAATATTCCTCTGAAACAAGTGCCTATACAAATGAGTGTGCTTAGTGCACGATAAGGCAGCACGTTTTGAAATTAGATTAACAGTGTCTGAGATTAAAACACACAATTGTCTACATGGATGACCACAATGGGTGAGATCTGATATAATTTCCAACTCAGTAAGTATTCTTCATCAGCTCCTAATGTGTGTGCACTCACTGAATGTTCAAAGGTGGCTCCTTGCCCCTCCCTGTGCCTGGTCACTGTTGTCCTGTGCCCATTTGCACCAGTTCATTCCTGGGGTAATTGTATGGACCTGTACCCTCTGTGCTTAATGGACGGACACATTTGGGATGCCATTTGCCAAGCACCAGTCAGAGTGAACGTACATTTGGAGGGCTGTGAGACAGGAAACTGATGTTTAAACATCCAATAATATTGAGAAATTCACTGACTAAACCTCCCTAATACTACCTCGTAAATATGTGAATAAAAGATTACATCATGGTACTGTTGAAAATGAACAGAAGAATCTCACTGGTTCAGTATGCTTAAAATCTAAACATGCTTAGATTTGGCCACAAGGTTTCTTTTTGTTATTTTTCATAAAAGAGACTATGCAATTGCATATGAAGGTTGTGAGATAAGGGGAAACAACTTTTTCATTCATTTTCCTAGCAGTGTCACATTGTAGAGTTGCATGGAGTTGTTCCTGAGTCACCTGATGTGAAGCAGAGAGTTAAGACAAATATTACTGTACAGATGTATATCCAAGAGATGAACATGTGTAGGAAAGAAACATCTTGCTATATGAAACTACGAAAGAGTATGCGGATGTACATTTGTGTATATGTTTATTTACAATTATGTCCATTTCAATCTCTATTACATCATTACTGCAGCAGGAAACCCCTTTGGAAGAGGTCTGGGAATTTCTATGGTAGTGTGCTTGGATACTGAGGCCAATGGAAGGTGCATCATTTTCATTTTAATGGGACTGGAATTTTGAGCTTTCTAGTTGCTTTTTAGCCAACCCATTGCTATTTGAAAGCATCACCAACCTGTTACACATTTTGGTCGTAACAGAGGTCTAAAAACCACTTTCAATCATTTTTCAGGCTTGGGGTTTATGACAGGAGAACAGAATACCATGCTTGGTTTTGTTGCTGTTTGTATTATTTGCCTTGGCTCTCAGAAAACTAACCAGCTGATAAAAAGAACAAGCATAATGTCACTTGTATGTTTTTGCCTCTGAAGATGAGCAAGGAGATTGCAGACCTTACCTCTAAAAAAAAGCCTGAAAACATTCTTTCTGTTAATATTAAGTGCATAATAAAACCACACAGTTTTTTTAAGTTGCTATAGCTTTGACCTTTCAAGGCACCCTAAAAGATGACACTGTCAATTCAGTGTCATTAGTCATATGCCTAACACTAATGTGTTCCTATCTTCCAAGAACCAAGGATTAAGAGAGGAAAGAATGCTTCTGGGCAAAGCAAGCAATGGCCAGAATTACTCTAGGAATCTAAAATCTGAATTATTTCTATGATATAACTTACTTTGAGAAATACCGAAATTCTGATAAAATATACAACTAACGCAACGGCCACTGCTGATAATATTTCAGAAGCCCTTCTAAGAAATGACCATGATTTCCTCCTGTATTGACAACAGGAGATCTGTGGGTGAAGAGTGATAACACTTTGGAAACATTTGCATGCAGATCTCACGTGCAGTGTTTCTTAGCAAGGGCCTCAAGTGCTATGGAATCCTGCTTACAGCTCTGTACTCCAAAATCCCATTGCCTGTGTTTCTCTACAGACACCAGAGAGGCTCCATGCTCTTACAAACAACTGGGTTATCAAATCATAATACACATATTTCACATATATATCCCCTTCCATGACCTATTTACATTGAAAAAAACCCTATCCATAGATAGTTTAGGGCTTGCTAAGTAGGGCTTGCTAACCACCAAGTTAAAAAAAAACAAACAAAGAACGCAAACCAAAACAAACAAAAAATCCCACACCAAAATCTCAGAAGTTACTCTGCTTTTACTTCCCAAAATTTGCCCCAATGCTGGGCAGCACTCTGGAGAGCTAGTTCGTTCTCTAAGTACCAGTATCATACTAACATGTCTTATGTCAAGCTGAACTTTTTTTTTTAACAAAAGTGGTAGTAACTCGTACTTTTTATGCTGAGAACACTGTCAGACAAAAAAAAAACTAACCACGAGAGACGCCATTTCTAATTACAGTCAGTCTCTTCCTGCTGTCTTCCCTCCCTAGTCCCCTTCCCAAATCCTATCCTCCATATTTGAGGGAAGGGAGAAATGCTGCTATCAGATAGAACAATTACTTGCACCCTGAAAATTTCCGCCCACAAGGAATGGACTTTTAGGCAGCTTCAGCCATGTGTAAAAGCGTGCAGGTCAAGTATACCTGCTAAACTGACTAGGTGAGAAATATGTAACCAAATTGAAAGGATATTTTGTTAGTAGATTTAAGAATAACTTTTCAAGGAGAAAAAGGGCAGCACTGTCCCTTTAGCAATACTAATTACCATTGTCCTTTCCCGTGATTTCACCCATCTTTTCATTCTATCTGAAAACTCAGCATACTATCCACGTATTAGTTAGCCTTCAAACAGGTATCTGCATTGCCAAAAGAGCTGAAAATCCGTTTTTATTTAAATGAAAGCTTAAGCTCTGTATGAAACCTCAGAAGTACTTAAATTCTACAGGAGGCCTTGAAACCTATCCTTTATCACTGGAATTTCAGAAGCAAGCATATTAATAGCCCTTGGATGACCTTGACACACTAAATCTCAGGTCTTACTTAAATTGCGTGATACCAAATCCTTGGGCAGAATATGTATAAAAAAAAGAATCTTCTTAATCAGATATTTCCATTCTGACCCAACAATATGTGGGTTTCAGAGAGGTGCTAGATAAATGTGAGCTGTGGTATTTGACTTTGTGTAGACGGGATAAAACACTGAATCCTGTTAAATGCTACATCCAAGTTTATGGCTGGACCAGCAACAGTGCTGTCACTGTGCAGCTTCTCAAACACAGCACAGGAATGCTACACTTCCTTTTAACTGTCTGTGTTTTAAGCCTGCACCAAACCAATCTCATCCACTCTTCCATGCCATATACATTTTTCATTGTACAAAAATCCCCCATTCAAACAACTGCAGGTTTACTATTAATAACTTGGCCTCTCTTTATTAAGTCATTCACCATCACGCTGCTATAAGATCTTATGCCCAGCAAGGGCAGTCCAAACAGCTAAAGGATAACACTGAGCAGATGAGCTAAAGAATATAAACAATTAAAACTCATAGGATTCATTTTCAAAGCAAATGCCCTGTGATGGCAGGAATCCCCTTCCCACCAACTCCAGTGATATTAAAGTTGAGAGCAGTCTTTTTGTGGCCGTTTCACTTAATTACCTTGACCCTCCAGCACCTTGCTATCATGCCTCATTTACTGTCTCCCATCATTGGCTTAGTTATATTCCACAGAGACATCTACTGCAAGGAGAATAATCCAAAATGCTACTCACCATATAGGGCTTCAAAATGAAAGCAGAGGAGACAGAGAGCTACAGCAACTGACTTCATGCCTGCCTGACACAGAGGCACCAACCTTCTGTCTGTCGTGAAGATGGGCAAGAATGCATGGTAGAAAAGGAAGTGGTTTGTGGGCACTGGGGGAAATTGTAAGATTACCAGAATGACTTTTTAATTTAACCCCTGACTACGCTATAGCTATGTCAGCATTAGCTGTTGCACACACCTGTAGAGTTTAATGCTTTTTTTTTTTTCCTACCTCATGGCTTGCTGACACAGACAGGAAGATGAAAGATTGTCTGACACTAGTTTTGATGTTCACTTCTGCAAAGACTTATTTCTGGCAAAGTCTATCAAGATAGAGGCTGCAGTCTCTACAGTACACATCTGCAAATGGCCCATGGTCAGCAACTTGTTCCTTTAACTGATTTAGGATACAACTAGCTTTACATAACTAATGGGCTTGCTCTGTGTGGAAACCATTCATCAGTAGGGTAGGAGTATGTTTTGTGCCCTGGTCCTGAAATTCATTGAAAGAACGTGGCCAAATTGCAGAAAGATTCCTTCAGCCCTGTGGCTTCCTAAAGGTTCACTACAATGTGACTCCCATCCTGGAGGTCAGGCTTGCTTTGCCTGAAGTTTCATGAGAAACTTCATGTGGCTCTGTGAGAGGAGGAAGTCAGATCCAGTGCCCTGGGGCCTTAGGTCAAAAGTTTCTCTCCTTCCGTCTTCCTTGCTTTTCGAAGCACACTATTCTGGCCTGTTATCCATCTGTATTCCAGGAATGTTTTAGGACACTTTGCAATAGCATGTTCTACAATCATTTAGTCCTGGCTATTTGTTTTATGTCTATAACGCTAATTTTAGTGCAGATAACATGCAAGAAAAGCAGCTTCTAAATTATGTTTAATATATGAGATCCAGTTAGCATTTCTGATTGCACAAAACAAAACCACAGAAGACAGACAATCCTGGGGTTGAGTCTTTGTAATGGTCATGTAGTAGTACCACATAATTGGTGAATAACAGGAATGTGTTACAGATTCACTACTATTTTATACTATGAATAAATCCTCACGTGTTGGTTTACCTTGCCTCAAAAAGTGATTTAATGTCTTTCACTACTACTGCTAAAGATCTGTTTACATGGACACTGGCAGAAAGTTTTACTTTCTTCAAATCTTTTTAAAGATCTGCAAATAATTGCCTTTTTAAAAATTAAAATCAGAGCTAAGCCTGAGTCAAGTTAGGATTTGATCTAAATTTTTAGCTCAAGTCTCTGGAGCCAAAGGTCAGTAACTCTAACTAGAGAAAGTTTCTGCAGTGTGCTTTTAATTCTGAAGCTCAAAAGCAATATATGGAGGTCCAGATCATGATAAAGCTGCAAAAGATACATCTGCCTCCTGAATTTTGCCTATCAAGTTATGACCCATGTTGAGATCTACTAAGGTTCCAGGTAGGATCATCTTCCATCACCCACAAAACCCATGAGAAATGCTGAAAGATCACAGCAGCCCTCTCCTGGCACAGGACCCTCATTGTCCCCCAGGTAAGCATAACAGAGGCAGACAGAAAGGCTTGTAGTAAAAAGAGCTGCTGCTGCTGCTGCAAAATTAAGAGTGGAAGAGAATCATGTGTCAAGTACCCCTAACCACATCTTTAGGAGAGCATGCTGACAACAGACCAAAAACTGAGTCCCTACAAAGCCTACCACAGGCTGGGAATGGCAATAAAGGTGGAGGGGAATATGATCCTTTGAGCAAAGTTTTAGCTATTTTTTAAATGAAAACAAGCTTCAAAACAAAACAGTATTGTAAGAGTTAAAAATTTTGTTATCTTTCTTAAAAATACAAACTTTTTTTTAGGAAAGTAGTTTGATAGAGAAGATTTCTTTTTCATCAATATTTTGGAGCAACTTGCTCCTTCCCTCTCTCTGTGTGACTGAATAAGTTATACCAATGCAGAGATAATTAATACGCATCTATTTCACTTCTGGGTTAAGAATAGCTACCAGTGTAGCTTGGTTGGCATGGATCTCACTATGACATTTAAAGCCAGTAAACAGTTTGTGGTATGTTATGTCCTCTCTCTTTCCTGAAATCTGGAATTACATTTTCTCCTTTTCTGCATCCTGGCACTTGGGATGCCAGGACACATTGATCCCTTTGTTTCAAAAGGGTCCAGCCTGCAGTACACCTTGGGGTGCATTTGGCAGCACTCTGAAATTTGATCTAAACAGTGATTTCAAGTGTATTTGATGATGAGCCAGCAGAGCCTGTGGCTCTCACTGTGTGAGCAAAGGCACACAGTCTAGCTCAGGGCCCAGCATGAGGGATGCTCACCTTCTAGTCCTGCACCACCAGAGACTCCTCCACTGCCTTTCAATTCTTCTGTCTTTGCCTCCCTCCTCTGTCAGCACTTACCTACTTCACAAAGACATCCTTACTGCAATTTGGAAATGTTTCCTGTAAATGCAACAGTTGGTTACAGTTAACCACCTGGGACAAGCAGTCTGTTTCCACAACACATTTCCTACAACTGCAACTATTTTTGCTCACAAACACGTGTTTCCTTTTTCCATCCTCATTCACTTCTCTTCTCTGTGTCTTGATTTTCACTCTCCCATCCACACATGCCTCTCAGAGCTGGCTTCTTTCCTGCTCTAACCTGACTGTCCCCCAGTCCCCGACTACCCTTCTCCTCAAGCAGAGGCCACCCATCACCAAGTGCAGTAACTCCTGTCTGGAATGTAGCTTCTCCTTCTCTCCAAGCCCCATTCTTTCCTCATGTCCTACTCACAACACTACCCTATAGTGATAATCTCCTTATTATCCTATCATCTTGCTTCTGACTTGCCATCACCAACTATTTAAAACCTGGAAAATTCTTATGTGAATGTTTATGTCTTTAAAAATGCATTCAGTGATACACCAAGTTCCAAAGAGAAATGAGCTTATCCCTTGGTTCTTTACCACATAATCTTCAGTGCTTCTCCCTTCTTACTCCAAGTAACATGGAAAACAACTCTTTCTCAGTTTCCCTAAGGACACAGCAAAGATTTTCCCTCTATGTATGATATATATTTTCTTTGCTCTGTTTAATCACATAACTCTTATTTATACTTACTGTTATCACCTTAAACAATGTCCATGTTAGCAGAATGATACTGCAACGTCCACTGGGAAACCAAGGTGCATTGAAGTCTCTTTTGTCTCACCAACAGCTTTCCACTTCTGCTTATGGATGGTGAGCAGTTGCCCACAGCAATATAAAATATTCTTTCAATAGAATGTTTTGTGATCCTTTCTGCAGAGGCTGCCACAGTCGATCCACTCAAATTATATTCTGTTTTCTCCTGCTGCTTCTCATTCTTCTCTTCAATATCTGGCCTATATTCTCATGACTCTGGGTCATTCCCTCAGGGCTGGAGCAGAGAGCCTCTACACTCATGCGTTTTCATTTCCTGTCCTCCTAATTGAGTAGAGGAACAATGATTTTCACTGTGCTATTTTTAAGGTTCTGTGATGGCTTTAAATCCCACTTCCCATCTGCACCACTCCCCATTAGGTGTGTAAACAAGTTGCAGTCATTCAGGATGTAGAGATTTCAGCCTGAAATGCAGCTCATGTGCTCCCTCATTTGTTCTGATTCCTTTACTGATATATCGGTCTGATCTCTACTGCAGGCCCTTGGGGCCTCCAACAACGTGCCAGTGGAGGCCACTGGGGCTCAGCTCAGCAGAAGGGAGAACACCTCCCTGCAGAGCAGATCTAATGGGACTGTCCCCATTGGGGTGAGTGTGTGTGTGGCTTTGCTTCTTGGTAAAAGCTCAGGTACCCCATGAGTCAGTTTGGGTTTTTTTTGATGGTGCTTGCGAATATTTCATTGTCATAGACTTCTCTAAAAGAAGAAAAAAAAAGAGGTATGTTGAGTTTAGCCCAGCTCTAAGGCTGGCAAGGGCATTGACCTACAAATTCAGTCAACAGGCACTAAGTGGCAAATTCAGTCAAGTCTAAACAGGTTGCCCAGAGAGGCAGTGGATGCCCCATCACTGGAAACAACCTGACCTAGTTGATGTCCCTGTGTACTGCAGGGGCTTGGACTAGGTGGTGTTTAAGGGTCCCTTCCAACCCAAACTGTTCCATTATTCTAAATGCCACTTCAGATGTGGACTGTTTTGGACTGGCTGACTCAAGGCAACTGAGAGCCACCGAGGAAAAGACTGTGCCCACCTGGTATCAGGAGCTGCCTCTGCGTATCCAGCCCCTGCGCCTCCTGCAACACAGTTATCTAAAACAGGTACCAAAGCAGTTCTCCAGGACATGGGATATAGACAGAAAAGGCTCAAGGAAGCTCATGTGCAATGCTGGTGGTGTGGTATGGACTGCAGACCCATGGGGTGGCTGTGGAAAGTTTACTGTCCTGAATAGCAACAACAAAGGAAACCACCATGTTCCTGCCCCTCAAGGAAGAGGACTGTGAGTAGTAGGTATTTTCAGGTGGCATGTGCCTGAGTGTGCAGGAGGTATTTGGGAGAATACAAGGGTTGTAGGTGGCCTGGGTTGGTGTGCAGTGTTCCAGAAGGAGGAGCATACCCTCTGAAGCAATTGCAGTTCCCTACAGCCAATGTGGTGCTGTGTGGGACTTCATTACAGGGCTGCTTGTATCTAGGTTTGGAATGGAGGTTTTCCAGAATGGATAGTTAATATGGAAAACCCAAATGAAATGCACACCTGGGGACCCAGACAGACTCTTACAGCCTGGCACATGGGGAGCAGTGCATGACAGACATGTGCTGATGAGCTGGGTGACCATGGAAACTATTCTGGGTTTGGATGAGAATTTAATAGTCTTTTAGGAGTAACAGTGATGAATTATAGACATTTGTAAAATTTTCACACCCCAGCTCTTTCAAAGATTGTAGTAGGGTGGGGACTCTTGTTATGTGGTTATCTGGTCAGCTGCTTTGAAGGAGTTAGGATAGAAAGAGCCACATGCTGTGGTACTATTTGGGGTTTGTGGTGTGATTTTTATCTCGGCATTGTTGTGATTACTTTTTAAAGGTAAACTCTCACTGCCACTGCATTGACAGTATAGCAAAGAACTTTCTCCAACAGAAACAGTCCCCAAAGTTTTGATGCATTCTTGTAGATAAAAAGAAAAGTTACGCTGAAAAGTGGAAGGACAGGTGAAGCAACACAACCCTGGTTTGGACTTGCAGAAACACCAAAGTGACCGAGGACACACACATGCTACTGTCTGTTCTCAGCTGTCTTAAAGTGCTTTTGGAAACCCTGTTTCTCAAGTGTTTTCAGGCCAGGCTTCACTGTTGTTAGTGGTTAACTGGAGCTAGGCTTAGACAGCTGAGGCCTTGGTGGATTGAAGCAGTAAAAACAATCAAATCACAACTATGTAGCTAGGTCTCCTCTCTTTTGTGCCTGTCATTCAGAATCTCACAGGTTACTTGAGAACAAACTGCTTTGTACACTCAGGCCAAGGCTCCCGAAGGCACTACTCCCACTTGCTTGGTCCATTCGCACCCCCCCGATGGTGCCAGAGCAAAGACAGCCCAGCCGGGCTGCGGTGCCCTGTCACCCCCGGGCCCTGCAGCACGGACCGGTGAGGGGTTTGTTTCTCCTTTCGCAGGAGATGCTTCCAATAGCTGCCCTTCATTCAGGCTGGGCGCTGTGACACGGAGGGAGCACCACTGCTGGGCTACGGACCCGCTGCCCCCGGCCCGGCCCGCACTGCAGCCCCGTGCATGCCCCGGCAGCACCGCCCGGCCCGGCCCGGCCCGCACTGCAGCCCCATGCATGCC
>VWZD01007190.1:270171-386588 GCA_013396695.1 Sakesphorus luctuosus | reverse complement strand
AGGGGAGCCCTGAGGGCAGGGGAGCCCTGAGGGGAGGGGGCTCTGTGGGGAGGGAGCCCTGAGAGTAGGGGGTTCTGACGGCAGGGGGCCCTGAGGGGAGGGAACCCTGAGGGCAGGGGAGCCCTGAGGGCAGGGGAGCCCTGAGGGCAGGGGAGCCCTGAGGGTAGGGGGCTCTGAGGGCAGGGGAGCCCTGAGGGCAGGAGGCTCTGAGCGCAGTGGGGCCATGCGCGCCGGCCGGGGCCGCCCCGCCGGACTGCACGGCTGTGTGTGCTGCAGGAGGTGCTGCTAATGCCGCACTGGGGGATCTCCCTCACCCCGACCTCGGCCCAGCGCAGCTCCCGCCTGGCCGTGCAGCCCTCCAGGGTGACCCCGCACCTCAGGAAGGTGAGACTGCTCCCTGTGGTTTCCTGGAATCCCACACGAGGCTCTGCACGTGCACGTGGCTTTATATTTATGTTTAAAAGCATTCTTTCTCATCAGAAAGAAAAGCAGAGAGCAGTGCAATGTCTGTGTCTCTGATGTCTGTGCTTGGAGGGACAGAGCAGGTTTCATAGTGCACAGTAGGTTTTGAAAGTGCCACAGTCAAAAGGGAGTTTTGGTCTTCTTTGTAGGTATTTAACGTTGTTCATCTCTTCTTGAGAAAGAATAAGCTGTAAAAACAGTCCTTCCAGCAGGCCAGGAAAGACCAAGAGGTAATGGAGTTGGAATAGAAGTCACTTCTGTGTGTTCGTTCTGGTAGGAGCACCCCCTCCTCAGGGCAGTGAGTGAGGATCGCTGATTCCAGGCCAAGCCTGGGTTGGCTTGTTAGTAAAATTGTGATTACACATATCAGAGCAGAGAGGCTTCAGGTTGGATGGTCTCCCATACTATACAGTCAGTAACAATTTTGAGTTTAGTTATATGGGTGAACCTATGGAAGTTGGAGCAGTTCATAGATAAGGTTAAATATATGCTTATGATCAGCACAGCTTGTGGGGCCATACAAGGTCTGGAAACATGCAAAACATGTCAAATGTGGTACTGGCCTGCATGTGTTAAACTGGAAAAGAGGATGAATCCCTCACATGAGGGCACACATCACAACTTCGAAAGAATGAGGAAGTGGATCATGCTTATACCTTTGTCTGGCATTGATACCAAGTCCAGGACACAAGAGAAATTCAAGCAAAATTAATTCTGTCACAGCAATCCCTCTGTAAGGGAGGTGTCTAGGCACACTTCTTGCAGCCAGCTTGGATGATGTCACCACACAAAAAAAGAATTTGCAGTAATAATTGGAGTGACAGCAAAACTAGAAATCAGATATCTATATTCTCTAGAGAACATGTTGAGATTGAAATGACTACTGTAAAACATCACTTTAACCACATTGATGACATTGCAGATCACCATAGGATATTCTGGTGAATTGGCCTTTGTCATGTAAAGACTCCAGATTTCCTCACTGCAGTTCCCAGCCTCTGTCCACACACCTTTCTGCTCCTGAGAAACACATCACTCGAGCAAAAAGAACTAGCTCTGCAGCTGTCCAGTTTCAGTCTTAATTAGCTGCCTTGTGTGTCCCTCGTGCTCTCTCAATAGAGTTCAGGGTCAAGGTATCCAAATCAGCTCTTAACTAGATCACAGTGTCAGCCAGAATGCAGTAAGTATCTGGTTACCTTCAGACAAGCTCCACAGTAGCAAATACACCCTTGTGCTCAGAATAAACCTCCAGTCAGCTCTGCTCAGTCAAAGCTGTTCCAGCTACTCTTAAGTTGGTCTGGGCAGATGTATATGCATTCTATAGGAATGTGCAGGTCCCTGTTTGCCCATGACTGACTGGAAAAGAACAAGCTTTACATGCTTGGTCTCTTTGATCTTGAGTCTGTGGTTTCCACTCATTAAAACTGAGTATTTGCCCAGGGGGCTATTTTTCACCTAGCCACACTGCTGCTTCGGTTTGGGTCTGTAGCCTCATATGATCTTGACTGAACCACAACAAAGCACACCCAAATCCAGAGGAGAAGTCAGGCAGCCTGCTGGAGCCTTCTGCAGCATAGTGAACCTGGGGAACTAGAGGTGTCCATATTGTTTGTATAGATACTGCAGAATCCTGGATTTTCTGTCTCCTCGCCAGAGGCAGCTGAGTTACAAAGACAAGCCCTCAACTTGAAAATTTTTGTAGGTTATGAGAGTCTTTCAGGATAGCATTACCTTATGGTTTTCTCTTGTTGCATTCTTCACTAGGCACCCACTGCTGGGTATTTACCTGTGAGGCCAGATACTTGACCTATGATTATTTTTTTTGTTCTCGTCTGGTACAGTCTCATTTACACTCTCATGAATTTAGATGACTGTCAGGAAAGGTGAAAGTTGCTCTTTCTCTGTTCTCCCTATGCTGACATGCTGCTAAACATTAATATTACATCAGCATCTGGGGCTAATGATAGCACTGTTCCTGAGCCTGACTTCAGAATTACTCAGGAATTCCCTTCTGACTGGAAGCTGCCTTGGTTTGCTGCCAGGCCAGGAACAGAGCTATGTCTTATCATATGGCTCTGGAAAATATGGTGTGATAAATCTGTTTTCTCTCTGTAGATCTGTTTTTAGATTAGCTGCTTATTCCACTGTTTCAGGTGTTCACATGCATATGTCCTGCCTCTCTTTAATTCAAAGTCATCTCTTCTTGTTGCTTGCCCTGTTTGGTTGCTCAAATTGTTTATCCTTTGCCTGCCTGCTCTCCTGGGTCAGCAGCAGAGGCAAGGTATGGCCCTTGCCAGGCCATCAGCTATGGAGCTGTGCTCAGTACATATCATAGAGGTCAACACCACAGCTGATGCCTTGTTTTTTAGCTGAACTAGCCTCTCTTTGACAAAAGCGGCCCTCAGGTAACTCTTGAGATGCTGCTGGATGTGAGTATAGTCCTACTGGTTATCCCAGATGTTTTATCCCTCTGTGCCTGGTGTTAGGAGGTGTGTGTTGTGACCTAGGAATTTGTAAGTGCTGTTTGTTTGGTTGGTGTTCACGGTATGGTGGGGAGGTGTTACTCCGTATCCTGGATGTCTTGCTGCACATGCAGTCAGCAATATAGGATTCTGTACCTACCAGATCATTGATTCATATTATATTGATTTATGCAGGCCTGTGTTAGGTAAGAAAAAGCTGTAACAAAAGAAAAAAAAAACAAAAGGAAGCCAGTCATGCCACTCTGCTTCTCAGGGTTGCTGTGGTTGCACTGTGTTTTATGTGACATCAGTGAAAGCTCTGTAGTGCTTGCGTGATGGACTGTTTTAGTGCTTCTTTTGATTGAAGAAAAAAAATAGTTGAAAGGGAAAAAATTAATTTGGCCATTTGCATTTTCCCTTCTACTTACGTTTTTGTAACTCAGTGATTAATGTTAGCAGTTTACAGAAGAGCAAGCGGTGATTTTATTATTAGCTTTATATCATACAGCTACAAATTATTCTAGTTGAGATGGAAACATAACTAATTTTCCACTATGAAAAGAAACATTTCATTGTTTCCAAACTTTGAAAACTACCCCAGATATCCCCTTTGGTCTCTCTAGGTTTTTCCACTGTTCTCAAGGCTATTTGTGTTGTTTTGAGTTCTTCCATTTCTTCTGTAATATGTAACAGCTGATCATCCTTGTTTATCTGTACTCAAAGTCCACAGGGTTTCAAAAAGGGACAGGAAAAATCCATGGAAGAGAAGTCCTTTGAGGCTGTTAAATGCAAAGACTCTGAAGCTCCCGAGGTGTCACAGCTCACTTTCCTTGATTTTATACTCTTCCCTGACAGCTGCTCTTGGTCACTGTTGGGAAGTGGGCAGCTGCTGCTGTGTCTTTGAGCATCATTCCTGCCTTTTTTTCTGCCTGCTTTGGTCTTGAATGATACCTGTAAAGCAGGTACTATTTAATTAGTACTCATTTATGTTATACTCTTCCTGATTTTTGTGAGTAATAATATTACTACATATTAAGAGTTCCTGCCACTATTCCATTGCAGAACTGAGTGTCTTTGGGTGTTCCCACAGCCAGGGAGGTGGCAGAGGCTGCACAGGGCTCAGAGCCAAGGACAGTCTGCTACGTAGTTTACCAGTTTCAAAAAGATGAGCTGTGGTATCTCATACTTAAATACCTACAAACAGTATAGTCAAGATGCATGACTGCAGTATGTGTGTGACTTGGAAAGGGAAAAGGAAAATTAAACACAGTATTACCAGCACAGACAAAACTCCAGCCAGGGACATATTCCAAAGACTAATCCTTGGTAGGTGGCAGCACCTACATCGTTGATAAGAGTTACAGATGAGTTTTTCATATCAGAGGTCTTTCTTGCATATGAAAGAATGGTATTTATTGGGTTTGAACCTTATACAACCTGTTCCTTCTGTCATAAAAATCTACTCAGTGAAGGGTGTTTAAGTATGTGGAAATTGTTGAAAGCAGTGATTCCTGGTTCTGTTGCAATGCACAGATTCACAGTGCTCATTGCTGACTCTGCTGCTGATCCATGCTGTAACAGGGCAGGGCTGGGAATGGCAGAACCTTCTTTGCAATCTCCAGGAGCTTTAATGCAACAAATGAATCAGTTGCTGTTCGACTTGTAAAGTTTCAAGATAAGAATTTCCCAGTCTTTACCAGTGCAAAATCGCCACCTTTCACCGATTTGCAGTAGGAATCAAGAAGGTCTGAGAACCTTCAAAGGTTTCCACTGAGAGTGGGTAGCTGGTGGTCTGGGCATGCCACTGCCTGGTGTGGGATGGGGCAGCACCATCTGCTGCCTCACTTCCCAGCTGGGACCCACGGCCTTCAGGCAAGGGGCTCTTCTCATTCCTGTCTCTGACACTGACTGTGGAATGTTCCTTTGACCCAAGGAAAGTTTTGTCAAACATGGTTTAATTGCTGCATTCACGCACATGCACACATGTACAGAGGCTTTTTAAATAAATGAGGGTGCTCTGTCTGAACTTTCTGCACAATTCTAGTTAAGTGAAGGTGACTAATTGGATCAACTCACCCACCACTGGAAAGTGTTAGCCTTATACTTGTACTTACCCAAGTGAACGAATTAGTGCAGGAACTGAATGCATTTTGCATAACTTGTAAAATCTCTTGATTTGAGATTTTGCTGAGGTATTCTTTTTAAACACTTTATTACAAAAGTGACTTGGTATCTCTGGTGATCACATATCATCAGTGCATCAGTTTCATGCTGAATGAACTGAAAACAGCACTTCAGCAAAAAATGTAGGTATTTTCTGGCAACAAAACAGAAATTTGCAACACACTGATTTTCTGATAATTTATAGGTTTTATTTCAGCTCAAAGTTAAGACAATGTATTACTGAATAAGTCACAGGTTTTGTCAAGAGCTTTTCATTATAATAAAGTGTGGGTTCAGGTAGCATGGGAAGTCTTCAGGCATGCTCAATATAGAGCAATGCATATTCCATATGCATAATTTTATATTACTGTATTTCCTTGTATATGTTTAATAGATTTAAATCCTAAATCTACTTTCCCACACTACCTGCTTCACATGCAACAAGCTATTTTCAGCTTCTTCTGTTCCAGTTCTGTTGCAGGGACAGCTTTCTGCAGCACCTAAACATTCACTAAACTTTACCCTATTGTTGCTATTACATGATGAGTAAGATTTTGTGACTTAAAATCACATGGCCTAAAGCCACATGACCACGCTCTGAGTGTGAGTCTGATTAGTTAGCTAAAAGTGTAAATGCTTTTGATCTATAAACTGGCCTCCATGACAATTAAATTAATAAGATAAAGAAAGGACTAAGTTAAAAGTAAGTTGGAAAGACCCAGATAGGTCCAACTGGCAGTATCTAAAGTTCTGTTTCTCATAATAATTATGACAAAATATGTGACCTTGGAATCACATAATGATAACTACCTATAGCATAATCAAAAAAAATAAAAAGGCTGACTAGTTATTGAATAATAATTGGACATTCATTAGCCAGTCAAATGTCACAAATAACACAGAGCACTTCTGGTTTTATTGCAAGGTGAGAAAGGAAGATCAAAACAATAGTTTACACCACATTTGGCCCCGTGGATTTTATGTTATTACAGCTTCATTACCTTTTTTTCTTTACAGGTTGGACACTCACATCCATTATTTCTGTTCTTTTGCAAAGACTGGATTTATGAAAATAGTTTTAAATTCACTGCCTAAACTGAAAATTTGAAGTTTTTATAAACTAGGAAGTTGAGAAAAAAATTATTTTCTGTTGACAAAAAGGTGAGTTTTTGTTATAAATTTGAAAGAGTTAAATTTTAAAGTTAAACACTATTTCAAAGCAGTCCAAGTATTTAATTTAGAAATACCAACAGATTTCCTTTTTTCAGAACCTTTCTATACACAAAACTTTGCCAAAATAAATATAGACATGTTTACTGTAAGTGGACGAGGACCCTCAATTCAAGTACCTCATCTATCTAGTGCAGAGCTGGGTGCTGAGTGTTTCATGTTCTGCATGCTGAAAAGTAAACCTGAAGCATCTGTGTTGCCACATCTAAACTGACTTTTGTAGGGAAAACCGTTTTGGAAGGTGCCACGTTTAGAGTTGACATTCACGTGGTGTGCAGACAGACTGACTTCCTCTCACCTCCTCCAGACTCTTCCTTTTCCACCTGACTTCCGTTCAGGTGCTGTGCAGGTTGTGACCCTCCCCTGCATGTCATCCACCTACAGAATAAAACAGAGCCTGCACTGCCTTCAAACTGTTTCCCACACCTGTTGGATGAGACACGAGCAATCGGGTCCTGTGGCACATCCAGCATCACAAAACAAACTGAAAACAGATTTACACAGTTGGAACCATGACTGCCCTTCCTCCAGGAACCAGAGAGCAAATGCATAGGGGGTATTTCTAACTGAGGCATCTGAAACACAGGAATGAAGGGTCTTGTCCACTCCCATGAAAGAACAACACCTTCCTTGTGATCAGTGATAGGAGAGCAATTGCTGTATTTAATGGAAGTGTGTGGAAATCTGGTCATCTTAAATCATAAAATAGGAAGTAAAAACATGAGAAGCAGTGATGGAAGTTAAGATGAAAATTACAGTATAAATGATGACATTACTGAGAGGAATTTTTACACCAGATGTGTGCCTGTGGCTTACATATGGGAGGAGGAATAATGTAAATTTGGAACCTATTGGAAAAATTATTATAATGTTATTATATCATTGTGGAGACATGAAGAGAGAAAAGGACTTGAGATGTTTCATCTTAGTGAGAGAGTACTATGAAAAGAAGACTAGACAAATAGTCATATAATAAAGTATGATATAATGAATTAGTTTGACGTTATAAGAGAAAGGAAAATATTATTAATTTGTGGAGCAGACAGTCATCTTTGCTACAGAATTAAATGTGAGAAAGCTTTTATAAATGCTACCCACACGATATAACACCTCAACAAAGCTCAACTATGAAACCAACTTATTCTGCTGATTACTGCTGTTCTACCCATCTTTCCTGCATGTAAAACATTGTCAGCCAGTTATGAAGCTGTTAAATGTTTCCAGAGTGTCACTTACCAGAAGGATTTGATAACTTACAGAGAAATGAACTGTTTTCCTTTCTGATCTAGATTAAGTAGTGCTAACTTACCACATTTTGTGACAGTTTCAAGTGTGCATTATTTTTAGTTCTTGTTTCCCCCTCCAAGTATTTTTATAATTTTTATCCAGCTCATTGCATCTACATTTGCAATCTGCATGATGCAAGTCAATTAGACCATAATACTGCCTAATACCCTTTGTAGCACAGGAAAGGAGAAGGCCTATTTTTAATCCCGTATTTGTTGTATTTGTTTGGGTTCAAGCAAAGTAGAAGGATGACATTAGCAAGAACTAGCAGCTCTGCCTAGCAGGTAAAAAGGCCAACTCTGGAAGCACACAAGATGAGAACTCTTACCAGAGTTTCTGCAAGACTTCAAACACATCAGCTTTCCCCACATATGAGCACATGGAGAGAGGTCTCTGGATGAGCTGAAGGCCAACAGAGACCAACTTCCAAAGCAAATGTTCACAGGAAGGAGGTTGGGATATTTCTTACTGTTGGTGATGTTGCGCGTGCCCAGCACTAAGTGCTGTGGAAGTCAGTACACACTGGTCCCTCACACTTTCTAGTTTGCAGAGGGAAGACTTTCTAGTTTGCACAAAAGTAAGCAGTACTTCTGCTGGCCCTTTTCATCACTAGTTTGAGGAAGCTACAAATTCCCAAGGAGGAACTCTAAAACCAGGACTAAGGTGTAGTAAGTTAACAGTAACCTATTTAATGTAGAGCAGGATTCATTTATTACCTGTCTATACTGAACTCTAGCAGGAGTCTTTGGGGTCTGGCTACTCAGTTTCTAGTTTGAAAGAAACATGGAGTATTTGCTCAGTGTAGGTGGGGGGTTTTAATATAAAACCAGCAATCCTATGTTTTTCATGTCAGTGGCAATCTTGGTCCAAACATTAATGTTCATTTCCTATAGAAAACCCACATCCCAGGCACTGGTCCTGTCTAGGAAGAGCAAAGCATCCTGCTGCTTGTTCCAGCTCTCAGCACAAGCTGCTGCATCGCAGGGTAGAGCAGGAATGTCTGTAAATCCCACTCAGAGCACAGCCTACTCCAGCCAGATGTTTCCCAGCGTTTCAAGTTTCCCAGTTGTGTCACGTATCCCATTACAGGAGGTGATCATCTAAAAGCAACACCTACTGGAATCATAATTGCATGAGGAATTCCATTTTCTTTAAAAGCAAGGTTTTTCTTTTTGTTTAATGAAGCAGGTCAAACAGAAGTCAGAAAAGAATGAAGAAGAAAAGCCGCCAATGAAGAAACTGAGAATTTTTTGTTCAACTGTAACTTCATAACCACTAAAAAA
Organism: Sakesphorus luctuosus; assembly: GCA_013396695.1. Lineage (NCBI taxonomy): Eukaryota > Metazoa > Chordata > Aves > Passeriformes > Thamnophilidae > Sakesphorus > Sakesphorus luctuosus. The sequence goes on along the minus strand of VWZD01007190.1, from coordinate 377,701 downwards.
CGTTCATTAAAATATAAAAACATGACTGTGGTTAAGACAGCTCACTATGGAAACAGAAAGAAAACTACATTTGAAAAACTGAAAAAGAAAATAGTGAAATTTTTAGCAGTTAATAACCTTTTACTTCATGGAGACATCTGCCATGTCACCTCAGCAATAACTGCTAATGATTCCCAATGAAGTTTTGTCCCTTACTTAAACTCTTCTTAGGTTTCTCCCTCCAGTAAACAAACAAAAAAAATAAACTGGCTTCAGTGGCAATTTTTACAACTCCCCAGCCCATTCCTAGTTTCTAAGATATTTTATCAATAACTGTTATTTGCTCAAACATACCACAGTTCCTCACCATTTCTCTTTCCTATAGAAGTGCCCTCAAATACAACTGTTCTTTTATCAGTCACAAAAAACATTCACATAAAATGATAACAAAGTCATGTAAGTGCTGAATGTCTGTGTGTAGAAGTGCCCAAGTGTTGCTCAGGAATCTGCAGGACCAGCAGAGTATGGTGCTGTGTATTTGTAATTTTTCTGTCATTCTCTGCAGCTCAAAAATTTCCTGAATTTCACCTCTACCCCCCACCTCACTTCCAGGCATAAACCTACATTCAAAATATACATTAACCTTGCAGGGAGTGCAGAAGCCCCACAGCCTGCCCATGATAGAAAATATCTCAAAGTATCTCTTACATGATGAGGCAAGCATGCAGTTTGCAAATGACAACAATAAATTGGTTTTAGTAATGCATAAATCCTTCTACTTTGGTTTGGATTTTGTGTTACAACTCTTGGATACGTATCTGATCCCTGTTTATTCCTGGCCTAGAGGCAAAGGTCTGTAGTCAGGGTTCATACTGTTCCCATCACAGGGCACTTGGTGCATTTTCTGGTTTATTTTTCAATACTCACTCCTCATCCTCACCATCACATCTCCAGCTTCTTTCTAGTGAAAGAAAGAAGCCAGTTGTATCTTACCTTCCCATGTACTTTGCCTACAAATCTCATCTCAGCCCCTCACACACATATTCATACCCTCTACACCTGCAAACCTTGAAGCCAGTACTCAGACAGGAGTTGCATCAAACCCATCATGTTCATGAAAAACGAGAAATTAGGCCCAAGGGAATCTTGAGCAAAAGTCAGGAGGTTAGGAAGGATAGCAATAGGTCAAAAATGTCTGCACTTGCAGAGCCTAGGAGTCCTTGATTTTTTTTTTTAATTTGGCAAAGGTCTGTGGAAAACAGAATTAATGGATTTTCCCCACAGACCTCAAGATCTGACTGAGTAGTGACTTCAGATTCACATATTCCTTCAAAGAGTGGGCAATCTCTAATGCTAAAATGGTGGACTACTCATTGCCTATTTATAGAGTAGCCATGTGGGAGACTTCTGTCATAGGGGTTTTTGTATCAGATAGGACTCTGATAATTGAAAATTACAAGGAAAAAGTAGTTCAGATAAAAAATTGGTTGAAAATGAAAGTAGAATATTGGGGGCTGGGGCATGGTATGTGCATATACCACTGTGTCTGATGCAGACAAGTGCACCTGTGAATGCCCACTCGTGCAGCCAGAAACTCATGATCTCTGTTTCACAGACAGGCTGCCAGAGTTCCTGACTGGGTGAAGACCACAACTAAAGAGACTCTTCCTGAACCTCAGCAAGCAGTATGGTCTCATAATTTGGTTGTCCAGGTAACATACTCGGTTCTGTTTTTAAACTCTCCAGTCTAATGAGCAGAGTTCCAAGACCAAATCCTTTTGCCTTTGCTTTTCACATTCTTCCCAGAAAGAGGCACGATTTCCTCTTTAGTGCATTTTCTGGGATGGACACTGACCTAGAGTTTGCATCTTTCATTCTGGTGCTGCTGTGATCTGACAGAACACTATAGGTGACTTGTATGTGTAAAATTTTTTGGAGTACTGATAATGAAAAGACACTTTCCAAGTACCAGGGAAAAGTACAGACCTCAATGTTCTGGAGGGCAGCACAGGGCCATGGAAATTCCCTGAGGTCTGGGCTCTGCACTCATCAGAACTAGTTGCTATATGGACCATATGGAGATAGGTATAAGTATTATCTCTGCAGGCATTTAGGCTCCACTTTTCTCTGTAGTGCCAGATAAAAATTACAAGAATATCACTGTCAGTAAAATCTGAACTGAAATCTCACCTTGGTCTTCACTGCAGCATCTGCTGATTTGAGTGCACTTATTACCCTGCCAGAAAATCCAAAAGCAGAACCTGGCTTAGAACAAAAATCGATAAAGCCTATTTGTGTAACATTTAGCTCAGGAAAGGCTGCTATGTGGGTAAAGAAAGCCAGAGAAAGTGAAGCACTGCAGAAGTAAAAGGAGATATGAAAAATTGACTACTCAGAATAAAGAGAAGTTCAGAAGAGCCAGACAATGTGGGCAAAGTAATTTCTAATAGGATAATTTATAACCATCATACCAAGAACTATTTAAGAGCAGCAGCAAACACAAAATATTGCTATTTTCATATGTGATATGATAATTTCTGCTCTTCTCTCCCATAACCTTCACTATTCAGTTATTTTAGCAATCTGCTGTTTATTTATGGCAGAATTCTGGACTGGTCATTACAGGCTGAATGTCTCAAGGAAATGCTCGTAGCTAAGAGGAAATAGTCCAAGTGGATGCAGAAGGCCTGACTGCTAGAAGGTCAACCTGTCTGCCAGAAATGGAGGTGAGTTGGAATATACACAGTTTCTCCAGTGACACAGATTCACTGCCAGCTGGGGCCAGAAGTCATGACGTTGTGGATACAGGTCCAAAGCATCTTTTCACCCAGAAGGGGTAAACTTAGAGAATAATTTACTTGAACTGCTTTTAGATTGCTTAAGAAAAGTAAGTTCTTGGCTTCAGTATATAGGAATTGTCAAGGAAAGGACAAAGAAGAAACAACTGATCCCTGATTAGGAGGCAGACACATGATTCACAGGATATCTGAACTACTGCTTGCTGTGGTGGAAAAACTTGCCCTGTATGATTATTCATGCTTTATACATTTTGCACAAGTGGATATGTGGGTCAAATCTATTTTTCATCATGGAATCATGGAACACATTTCTCTGGCCAGACTGCACTTGATGGCCAGAAATTTAGTCATTTTGCAGTGACACCAGATGTGACCTTTGACTATTTTTACCTGCAAAACACCGAGTAGTGAACAATTAGGTGGAAAATCCCAGGCAGATGTCCGAATACTAAAAACACTTTCAGAAAAAGGATATGTCATCATATGATACTTTTACTAAATGTAGTTCAATTGTGTAGTTCAAACAGCAGCAAACATTAGCAAATTGAGAATGGAAATGTTTCTTTGCACAGTTGGAGGTGGGACCAGAAGAATGGGCAAGAGGGGAAAACCTAACTTAAAGAGCTATGAGATTCAGTGTTCTGGGAGCTGCTGCCACTGCAGGAACATGGAATAAAGGGCTGTGGGGTTTGACTTCACTCCTGTGTAGCCAAGAAGATGGATTCATGGCTGTGAAACAGAGACACATGCTGCCAGGTTTTCGAGCTGCAAAGTGAAATTTTGATAGCAAAGAGTCAAAGTAGTAGATAGAAGCTGAAAATGCTGAAATAGTTTTAACCTCCAGCAGCTTTGTGTGTTGACTAGCATTTAGTGAGTGAGAGTGTCAAAGTGGTGCAAAGGAAACAGGATTTGAAACTAGGACTAGTGTTTTGTTTAAGCATGTACAGGAGATGCTGCCAAAGTCATTACAGCTCCCTTCTGCAAGTAAGTAACTTCGCTGGAAGTGAAAAGGTGATTGGTAGCACCTCTGAACAGCATCACAGCAGCTCTAACTCAACAAACAGAAGAACTGGCGGGTTGTAATGCTGGCTGGCTGAGGAGGGAAGCTGAGAAAGGAGTGTTGGCATGAGCTCACAGGCTGCTTCTGAAGGGCAAAACACAGGGTCAGAGGGGAAAGGTTCATGTTGTCTTCACTGCTTTCTAACATGTAGCCACTTCCTGTTTCTTCTGAGAACAGTGAATAAGAAATGAACTTGAATTTGGACAAAGCTTCAAGGTTTTTATTGACCAGTACATAACTGATAAACAAGATTAGACGCTGTCAGTATTTTCATGGAAAATAGAGTCAGTTAAACACAACAACATACTTCTGCCTTTTGGATAGATGCTAATTTAGCATTTGTAAAACACAAGGCCCCAGCAGAGCTGGAACATCCTCCCAGCACAGCATAAGAGTTTCTGCTGGAGCCTCCTTTGCAACGAAACTGTCAGCACTGGCTCAGATACCATCAGTGTCAGCTCCAGCACAGCACTGCTGGGATACAATGCCAGTGAAGAGAGCCAAGGTCAGGCTTTTAGAGCAACAGTGACATCAGTGCCAGCCTGTGGTGATGCCTCTGTGGAAGAGCACTAATGCCAGACAAGGAACCAATAAATATCAATGCATGGAAACAAGTCAACATTCCTTTGTACATTAGTGTGCTCTTCCACCTCTGCCCTCCAGACCTGTAGAATCAGCCTTGCAATGACACACAAGCCTCTGTCATAATAGTGTTTGGATTTCAGTTGATCAGTAGGTGTGACAAAATTTGACAGTAAGATGCTCAACTACAACAGCAATAGCTCTTAATGCTATATATATATATATATACACACACACACTACATATTGGTACAATACATCTCAAAGATTCAATGGCCTAATGTAGCCATTTTGATGTGACAGGGTTAATCTTCAAATACTCATGCATATACTACTTATTCTCTACCAAACTGTAGAAGTTGCAAGGAATATTCTCTCTCCTTCCCATACTCCTTTGTAATAAGGCAAATAATTTTATTTCTTTAACTGAATTGAATTAGCAGACTCTCCATCCCAGCTAGGAAATGGTTTCTCTCCTTCCTTGTTACAGTTACCAGTGATGTGGAATGGAATCACTTTTTTCTGTAGCTTTTCAGAAGGCATTTTCACATAGACTCCAGTAGTGAGACATCGTCTTCTCTTTATCTGTGAAATATGGGAAGACAATAAAATAAACCAGTGATCATGGCATAATCATTGACCTGCACATTTTAGAGAAAACTGATGGATGATCTGTCTTTACTGAGTAGAAGGCATTCTAAACACCTTTTCCTGACATGCTTCTTTATAGGAGATCTGTTGAGACCATTTGAAGGAGGATCAGGATGTACAGAGGCTATTTATATATATTTTAAAAAAAGTTCTGCCATTTATTTAGCCCTTTGAAGGTGGCCCTACTTCAGACTTCAGTGTTGCTTCACAATTAGGAGTGTTAACACCAGACAGGTTCATTTAGTCTCTGGGGACAAGGGCTGATTGAAAAGTATGGGACAGAAGGTACTGTGTGTTTTAAAGTTTTGTCATCAGGTTCATTTCTAACAGACTGTGAGTACTGCAGATTCCCATGGAAAGAGATAATACAGGCTTACATTTTGCATGCCTTTGTGCAGACATTTCTAACTATGAAGTTAAAATTCTTTAGGTTAAAATTCGCCTCTACCCAAGGAGAATACTCTTTAAATTTGCTTTGCACAGAGGTGAATGATGAGAAAAGGAAAAATCAAATCCTGGGATTTTGTGTGAATTAGTTGTGAAATCAGAGTATATGTGAATACTGTTGCCTTTGATGTCAGAAACATCCAGGACTTTGACCTGTTTTAAGTATCCAACCCTAAGCCAAGGCTCAGTCCAGCTGGTGGAAGCTGACTGCTTTCTAGTCCTCTGGCAACACAAGTGAGCCATAAATAAATATAAGTGGCAGCTCCAGCAAGTTCTCTTATTTTACATTGTTGTAATAGCATTGCATTAGGAAAATGGAGCATCCCAGTGCATTTGTTCCCAGTGTTCTCATTTCTTTCTCCTTGTCCTTGTCACACAAAGGGTGTTATTAGCAGAATAGGACTGAATTGATGGGAACTTACCGCTTTGCCCACAAGAACGGCTGAGATGATGATACTGTAAAGAAAAAATCCTGAGGCAGTAGCTCCTAATACCCAGAGATATATGGCAGTGTCTGGACAAGGTTCTGGATCTAAAATGTAGGATATTACACAAGTCATGTCACAAATGAGTCTCCTGAGGCTCTAGAGTCAGTAAGTCAGCCTCCACTCTGCTTTTCTCTAGCTTGTGCTACTCCAGGATACTGCCAGGACTGACCTCTGAGTCCCTGCCCACTCAACCTCCAATGAAAATAGGCTTTAAATCTAGAAAAACTTACATTTTACTCTGCTATTTCTTCACTTGTATGTCTAACTGTCTAGACATGCATGGTGTCACTTATGCTGTCAAAGTTGCTAGATACATTGCATGGCTATGACTGTGCTTGCTTTAGGAGTGTGCAGGGAGACCTGAAAGGAGTAAGAGCTAATCATGATTTTCAGAGCTCAAACCAGTATTTGCCCTCAATTCTTACAAATAGAACTCTAAAGACCTTTGAGACATAATAGCAACTCCCTTAACCTGGAAATATCACAGTACTGTAAAGTTGCTTGGCTTACCAATGACATAGATGTGTGTCCCATTTCCCTTGTTCATGAAATAGGGAGGGGGGTACATCCGCTCCATCTTGCAAATGTACAGACCGGTGTCATTGACCTGCAGGCCAGCAAGGGTGAGGGTCACATTGTTATGTCCAGGGCTGACATGGCACTGAATGACCTCTTCCACACTGAATGTTTTAAGCTCCATGGTGTAGGTTGAAGCACAAATTTCAGTGAACTGGTTGCCCGTCTGTCTGAGCAGTGTCACTCGAATTTCCTTTGCATTCCCAATGTGCTTGTATTTACACACCAAGCTGGCGACTCCTTGCCTGTTGGCCAGCACCATTGCTGGCTGAGTCACTTCCATTACTGTAAGGAAGTAAAGAGAATGACAGTAAGTGAACTGTCAAGAAATGACCTGCAGTCATTTCCTTGAAACCTGCCAATAGGGAGTTCTAACACCTCCTATTATCCATGGGTAATTCCTAGAAATGCTGCTTTGAAAAGAAGGACTCCAAGACCACAATTCACATTAGCATTGCATTTAATATTCTTTAAAAAGCTCAAGAAGTTCTTTGATTACTAAAAATGATATTATAAATCTCAGCAATTACTTGTTACTTAAATAGTAGGTTGTTTGGCCCACTTACTGGAGCAATGAATGACATGCATGCCTCAATTTCCCTCAACACAAACTTTTAATACACATAAGAAAACAAACAAACAGAAAGACTTCACATGGTAAGACTGAAATCTGAGATTTAAAATCAGGCATTTAAACTACAATTTCTGCCTAGTAGAAATAAGCATGTCATATTTAGAAACAGAAAGGTTGACATCCTGTATGGAACAAGGAACAGGACCATTAGGGTAACAGTAAAACTGAATGGAAAACCTGTTTGCATATTTTTGTTTCTGATGTCTTTTCTCCTTATATTTAACCACCTATTCCCAAGCCACAGTATAGCAGCAGTATATACACCAAGCCACAATACAGGAACGCTTAGCAAAGCCTGATAAACATAATGCGAAAAAATCGTTACAAATTTTAAGAGGAAATTAGTGTACCATGTACATCCTCACTGACAGCGTTTTACGACTTCTGTACTCTCTCCTGCTACACAATGAGAAGGCACTGACTTTTGCTTTAATAAGCTGTGAAGACCCAGTATTATTTGTTCCATCTCGTTTTATATCCAGTCCATATTGGTGCAGGGCTTATCTTCTTCAATTCTGCAGCGCAAGAATTTGCGATGAAGAAGAGTAGAATTTTTCCATCCATTCAAACCTCTATACCCATGTTATCAGCTGCCACAACTGCACTTGCAGGGCCTAGTTTGTCAAAATCTTTCTTCCTTCTTGAGCTACTCTGAATCCTGCCCAGTGTCCCTGCAGATGGTACTGCCTTAAAGTCTGTGTCTGTATTTTCCAGATACCTTGTGGTGCCCCAAGACCTTGCTCCCATCTGGTCCTATGTCACCTTCCTCTCCCTGTTGTACCAAGTCCCTCTCCTGCAAAGACATGAAACTGAAAAAAAGCAGACACCTCCAGATACCTTGCCTCCTTCATCTACCCACCTTCAGCACTGGCAGTGGCTGTGCAGAGAAAGCCCACGGTGACGAGTATTGAGAGCATTCCCATGCTGGGACAGATGATGAAGGGGCTGAAGGTGTCTGATGCCTTCAGACTTTAAGACAAACTGGAACTCTCAGGACTGGAAAAGAGGTGACACCTTTCAGGATACTGAATCTTCGAAATGTTTGAACCCACACAGAGCCAGTGCGTATATATAGCTTTGATCCAAGATGCTGTACCTGAAAGTAATATGAAGCTTTGTTTTGGTTTTACGAGAAAGGAAGTAGTGGGTTTGATTAGTACGTGCACAGTTAACCTCAAACAGCATGAACAAAAAAACAACTGTTCAGCAAATGGAAAATATTTATTCAATCTGAAACTGCCGTCCATTCTGCTTGAAGAACTGTGGGAGGAAAGATAATCATCCATTAGGGCAGTTCAGCCCTTTGGTGCTGCCAGCTTGCAGAATCATAGCACTTAATATTTTAGCAATAATCACATACTTCCTTCTAGGACAACACACAGAGAACTACTGCCTAATGTGGCACAGCGAATCACTGCAAGCTAGCGAGGTTTTTTTGTGGAGGACTTGCCTTCAGCCCCAATTTCTTTGCTTGCTTTAATGTTAGTGCTTTTGATGTTCAAAATTGCTGCCCCCTTCAAAATACTGATTGCACTTGCAATTACTTCATCTTTCATATTAGCAATGTGACTTGAATCATAAGGGTTAAGCCTCTTTAGGCTTTTCTGTTTCCAAGGTTTAGAGCTAATGACTTCCACATCTGTACGGAACTTTTCCTACCTACAGACTTTGCTAACTACCTTGGCATCAACAGATGGAAAACACTGCAAGAGCTGTGATTATTGCTGTCTCTGCTTAGAGCACCTGTGTCATTTCAAATCTCAGTGAAACAGTTTTCAGCCATGGGCCTTTAAAAAGTCATATAAGGTCTGAAAATAGTTTTGCCCTTTTTTCATGTGTTAGACTGTCATATCTATGAGTAATTGCCTAAAGAATTCCATGAAAATGGTTCATTTCAGTTACACTGAAGGTCAGCATTCTTTTTTTTTACCCACACTTTGAGAAGTTCTTTTAGAAGGTGCTTCATCATTTATATATGTAGATCTAGGAGGTTGCACAGACCTTCTTTTGGACTGTGAGCTAAAAAAAATAACAGCTTAGTTCTTGAACAGTAGCCTGCTCAATGCAAAGATCCAGGATAAATACTTGATCTTGAAATCTTACAAATACCTAATGATATAAATAAGTTTGCTGCTTCCATACTTACGTGATGCAACAATTGTTTGTAGTAACAGATTCACAGCTGCATTCAAAAGAGATCTGATGATAAATAAAAACACAGCTATGGGAAAATGAAAAACTGCACTCTAATAATGAGTCAGGCACATATTGTATTACTCGTTAGACAAGCTTAAATCAATTTTAATATTCAATGAAATCTTAAATAAATGCTATTGCACCATCATGTACCAGAATATCTGTGAGATTTATGACATGAAATTACCAGGTTATGCCTGACATTTTCATATCCAGAGTAGTAACTACGTTATCTGTCCTTTGTATTTTGGGGGCTTGGGTTTTGTATGCAGTTAAACAAATGATGCATTTGGCCCTCATCAACTATAGTGTCATGTGATAATTGATTGGCACTGCAAATTGATGGTGCAATTAGCCACTAAGGACTGGCAAAGGACTGTCATGCAGAACTCAGTGCTCATGACCCACCCAGCCACAGTATCTTATACACGTAGAGAGAGAGTGCTCTGGCACTCCTCTGTCTGGTATTTGAGACTGCTTTGGTGAGCACTGTTTCCAGTGGTACTCATCTTGTTTCCTGGCTGTTATATTCTCAAGGTGTCTTTTCAGATCCACATTTTTTTACTTTTGTTCCTCCTTATTAAAAGTCCCATGTTATAATTGCTCTTTTAAGTAAAGCACAATATGTTATTCTGTGGAGTCTCTTGAAGTCATCTCTGTGTTCACAGCCAGGGCAGCCTGAGGTGAGCCCAAGCTGCCATGGGTTATCCCTTCTAATGACTAGAGATTACCTTGCCATGGTGCCCTCTATCCTTGCTAATCTGACTTTGGATCTTGAGTTAATGTATGCAGATAACAGATGGATGATGCAGTGAAAGAGATCTTGTTCCAAATAAGGTCTCACCTTCACTGTTCCCATCCTTCCCAAACGATGGAACATGGTGTTCCACGGTACAACAAGGTATTGGTAACTGAATGAGTTCCCCCTAAAATAAAATCTGCAAGAGTTGCTGGGGACACCTTTTCTCTCTGCTATGTCTCTCTTCTAGCTGCTCATCAGCTGATTAGGAGGCTCTGGACTTCTGCTCAATCCACCTTCCCTGTATATCACAGCTATGCTTTGTGGGCTACAGCCAGAGGATCCATCTCACACACTTACTGCACCTTCTTGTCTGTATAGTCTGGTGTCTTCCTGCTGTGACCGTCTTATCTTGAGAACTCTTTTTATTTTACTCTTTCCCATAAATGGAACTCTACACATGGCCAAGGGCCAGGGCAAGGGAATGGGTGAAAGAAGAGCCCTACTTCTGAGATTCAGGTTATTTCTCCGGCTGTTTCAAATGGCCTGTGCTTTGCACTCGCCATGTCCAAAAGCTCAGTGTAAGTTACATATTTCCTTTAAAGCACATACTTACACTATAATACTCTTTGTCCATGAGGGTGATATTGATTCCCAGGCTACAGGAAACCTTTATACTTTACATATGCTACCATAGCAAAGGGTCAGAGCAGGGGAGAGGACTGAGGGCCTCGCAGAGCTAAACTGCAGAGCCTTAAATGGAGGCATCATCTCAGGAGTGGTTTGGGTCTCATGGCCTCTTTGAACTTAGCTGAGGGAGGGACATGCAATTTACACTGAACACTGGACTACACTCCTGTGATTAGTCAGATTACTAGTAAGTTAAATAACCAGGTTTCTCATTTAAGTTTCTTTCTCATTTGGGCTTAGTCACTTGCATTCTAGTGATTTCCTTTTCTTCATTGAATGCTTGTTAGGGCAAACCTTCCTGCTGACATCCTGTTAGAATTCCCACTGTAAAATGTTATTATTCACAAAGTTATTTTCACACTTTAAAGCTTGTCTCCTGCTGCACATGTTTTTTTCTTCAGTGACAGGAACTTGGTGACTTGCTTGAGATGTAATGGAGAGAAGAGATTCTTATAATTTGCATAAGTATCTGGTTTCAGTATATTTTGTTAAACTCAAAATGTGAGATCATGTCTTATTATGTTAAACAGTTCACATTTTTACCATGTTACTTTGCCACAAACCTATTGGGGTTTTGAAATGCACTGTCATTTAAAAAAAATCCAGACCTCTAAGTGCCATAGCTGAAAAAGTCTTTTCTACAAAACAATAGGTAAAGAGAAAAGGAAGTAACACAGTGACTGGAAAATATCGTTTCATTACCATTAAAGGACTAAACCCTGATTAATGTAAGTAAAGGCCTAGATATGACCAAGTTTGGTGGATCAGTCTTAGTTCCTGAAGAGACTTCAATTCATATCACAAAACCACTGATTTTTAAGTCTCTCAGAAACATTGCCTTTTTATCAGCTTCTGTCTGGTTTTGTGGATGCTTCTCTCCAGTCCTAAGCCTGTGCCCTCAGTCCAGCCTCAGCAGAGGTGAGGGCAGCAGTATCTGAGGAGTTCTCCTTTCACTACTTCGCAGGGCACACTCCCTGTGCAGATCTGCTGACCAGTAGATTGTCCAGAAGGATTTGAGATGTGGGTGGATGTGAGAGTTTTTCTTTGTGCTACAATTTTTGCCATTTCTTTTTAGAATGTAGGCTTTGTTTCCCCTTCTGCAAAGCTAATTATATCCAGCAAGCTTTCCTGATATTCAGGCCATCTATAGTTATCTAATACAGAGGGCAAATTCCCTCAACTTTTCATGCTACCAGTTCTAAATTAGCTTTGAAGGTCTGCAGTGTAGTTCTTACACAGCTGGGTTTGCTGCATGTTATTTGTCATAGTCCATATGTGCCCCAGGAGCAACCAGGCCCCTGCTCCCCCACCCCATGTAGCTTACAGTAAAAATGTAAGACCTGAGGTGTATGGAAAGAGATACAGACAGAAGTAAGAGAAAATAGAGAGACAGGGCTGAGAAGCAACACAGGCAAAAGGTCTATACACACTGACTTCCTTACTCTCCTCAGTTTCATGTAGGGGGTTGTGGCAAGGGAGAGATTTTAGGGGGAATTTGAACAGAGACCCTGATGTATATTAGCAGGTGTTTAAGGATCTTCCTTTATTGGCAGAAGCTTTCCAAAGCAGAGCTCCACATATCTGCTGTTCCCAGACCAATCACTTGTGAGTGGACACAGAGTAAAGCAGATGTTCACCCCAGAGTGAATACTGAAAGCTGGTCTATTTTTATGAATAAGCAAAAAAGAACCCAAGAGCCCCCCCAAGACTAAAATTAAAGTTAAGTATACTCTGTGGCTGGAGAAATACTGGAGAAATATTTTGCTTCCATTTTCCTTTATTTCTTTAAGCATTGCAAAAGGGAAAGACAACAAAAGGTAGCTGTATAGAAATACAGTCCCTGGCTCTGACAGTACAGCAGTTTGCATTTCATGAGGAACACAAGAATAAATCATAAAGCTTTGCTGAAAACATGTGAGGAGTGATGTTGTAATAAAAAATGAGATGTGTAATAAATATTTTTAAAGGGTACAAATGAAGAGATAATTAAGAGCCTACTTCCAGTTTACACATGGCTAATTTAGTCCCTGATTTTAAAAAAAAAATTAAATTGTGACATTACAAACTGTAAGATCAAAGCAGGACTCCTGGAAAACCTAGAATTAAACCTTTATAAAGCAAAGGACTCGGTGAAGTTTACATAAAGGAGATAATGCTCCAGCTCAGTAGACATACAGAGAATGCAAATAGTTGAAAGACGGGAGACCTGACAAGGAAAGGCATTTTCCTAAGGTCACAGTGGGAAGTTCATCCAAGGAAAGGCACAGAGCACATTCTAATGTACCTCTTTGAGTTGATAACAAGTGATAACAAGAGTTATGAAGATCAGCTTTGTTCACTGCAATCTGGAGGCCATTTCTGAAGAGTGAATTTGAGCTAATAGAATGGGATAGGCTGGGAAATTAAACTAAATTAAATTAAATGAAGGAAGTAGTGTAGCAGAAGTGGGAAGTCACCAGACAGGCACAAAAAGAATGACAAGCCGTTCAAATTGATAGATTACACTAACATTTTGAATACAGAGCAGTGAGCCAGCATTTGTCAAGGCCAGTAAGAGAATGCTTCAGCCACTGAGGTTGAACAGCAGCCATGGGCTAAGGCTTCCAAAGGTATTTTGTCACATTCAACCACACCCACGTTTGGTCTCATTTGCCTTTGTAGGGGCTAGATCTCACAACTATAGCACAGGTATGTATCTCTCCCCAGGGGCACACCAAGTTTTAGAACACAAGCCACAAGCCTTGGACATCTTGGGGAAACAGCTTCTGTGTGAAAACCTCGGAGGGTTTGTGATGAGATGGAGGTAGGGAAATGAGAATACAGAAGTAGAAAAGATGTTCGGATGGTTGGGAAGAAATATGAGTGTCTGGATTGGTGAAGGTTATATGTAGCTTTTCAGTGCTTTCAGATGTCACCTGTGAGTGGAGCATATTCCCAGACAAAACCTGCCCAGAAGCCTCTTACGAATGAAGAAACATTTTACTGAAGACCAGATAATGCACCACCTGCATCACTGTCAGTAATGCTCTTTAAGTTTTGCATGACAAAGCAAGGTGGTATGGAAACACAGCACTGAGGCATGGGGACCACTTCAGAATCCCTACTTGCTATAGCCTGACCTCACTTTTCCACTTCCCGCACCTTCTGGCTTCTTTCCTCACAGTTTTATTTACAGAAAACATAGAATATATAGTGGGTTTATCATAGATTGTTTATTCAGGCCTTGTCAGAGAATCTGTTCCTGGGAATTGTGGCTAAGATCTGCAGGTTGATGCCCTGATATAAGGAAGTTATATGCTCAATCTCAGTGGGGACCATCCCCTGGCAGTTCAAGCCTCCCTGCCATCCCATCCCGTCAGATCTCGGATGCTCAGCAGGGTCAGCCCCGGTCAGTACCAGGTGCTGTGACAGTCCCAAGGACTTCCCTGTCACTGTCCAAGCTCACTCGGCCGTGGCAGATGGACCTCAGGACTTAAACGGTGGGGCCAGTTCTGCACACGCTGTGCCTCACCTAAAACATCCACTGTGCAGGCTGGAAGGGCATGTGGGGAGAGCCCTGCCCAAATCTGCATTGGTGAAGTCTGGCCATATATACATACAAAAGCTTAATCTGTTTACCTTTGGTCCATGCCACCATGTGTTTCTAAAAGTTTACAGTGATGTATGCAAGGATTGTGAGTCTCCATTAGAATATGTATCAAATCATAGGCTGGGGGCTCTGGAAAACAATGATAAGGCATTTCTAGCAGAAGATTGTAGAATAAATCCCAGACTTTGCAAGAATCTGTATGTTTTTGAAGTGAAACCATTGTAAAAAGTTAAACAGTGTAAACTTTTTAAAAAGTTAAAAGTGTAAACTTTTTAAAAAATTGTCATTCCAATTTTAAAGCAGACCCCTGTGCAAATGGAATACTATAGCCAAGCACTGGGTTTGTGGCTGGCATCCTGTGAGTCAACAAACTAAAAGCATGGCCTTTACCTTCCAAAATGTCTCAGCTGCAGGATTTGTTGTTCAGCCCACTCTTCACCACGGAATCTGATCTCATGTACAAAGCCTTACCCTTGCATTAGTGATAACTCAAACTTCCTTTGTCTTCCCTAGTTTACAAAGTATTTGAAACCACATTTCTAGGACTCAGCAATTCCCCTTTCCCAAAATGCTTACCAGGGCTAAGCATGAAAAGAAAACCATGAAATGTCAGAAAGGCCAGATGTGCAAGGAGGGGCTGAAGTTTTTCATTAGCCGAAATGACAGCTTGAAAAAGCTGACAAGGCTCTACCTCTCTGCTTGGAAGCTCTTTCTCACTATACCTGTTTGCTGACAGATATTAATGCTCCCTACAGGCTTTATCTTTCCCACATTCTTAGACAGTCACATCTATGGCAACCCTAAGAATATTAACTTGAATGTATGAGTTTGGCCAGTTTGCTCTCCTGGTTATTTAAGTTAAGCACTGATTAATGTCTGCTATAAAGCCTCTGACTGCAGTGAGCATCCAATTAAAGTGCTTCTTCACAGCTCCAGCTGGCTCCTTCCACTATCATCACCTGGAAACTCATCTAGGAAATCATGCAATTTAAAATTCAGACCCATCCTCCAAAAGGATTCTTAATGTTTTGGCCATAGAGATAACAGACATTAAAAAGTCTGACAGCCAACAGTTTGATTGGCCTGTGTACTAGGGATGAAGGGGAGAATCAAGGTTTGCAAATGTATTTCTAGAGGGGAAAGAGATTATAAAATAAGGCTTCAAAGTCAGTAAGAGGGTTATAAAAACGAGGACAGGCTTGTGGGTAACACACCACTTGGGGAATTTTTCTTTTACATATCAGTGAGATTATATCTGGTGCATACAAAGAAAACAAATGTGTTGGATGGGGTCCAATAAAAATCAAGCTCTATGCAAAATGGGAGGAAATGTTTTGAATTTTACAATTTTGATGAAATGTTGAAGGAAAAGGGGAAATTTTTGAGAAAATTCATGTACATATTTTCCTAAAACTTTTTCAAGTCCCCAACAACATTTTTCATTTGTAAATCATTAGGTCTTTTGCAAAAAAGACCAACAGTGTCTTACACACTTGCAAAAAACAATTTGGTCTTTTTTCTATCTACAAGCAGTAATGGGTGAAATGAGAAAAACGTGAAGGGAACCTTTTACAGCAAGAACAACTGCAGTTAAGCAAAACTTTCTTGAGAAAGTTTCACTTCCTAAGGGTTTTTGCTATGTTTGCTCATTTAAATGGCCATTGTATTAACCCACTTTTTAAAATTTTCAAATGTCAGCGACTAACTTATGCCATTTGAAAGAACTAGAATAAAGCAGACAGCCTCATTCTCATTACTCTAAGGATCTAACTGCATCAACAAATTTTGCTGCCATGGCCTTGTAAGTGGTATTGTTGCAGTACTACCCACCTGATACATCAGCGTGTGTTGAGTTATTGCCAGGGGTCAAGATCCAATAAAAACACTTTGGGCTAGAGGGGTTAAGCAGGACTTGGTCTCTCTTCATTGCCATTCCTCCATTCCTTCAATAGCTACTAAACTACAGCACCACCCGTTCCTGACTTGAAGGGACTTAACTAGAAATGCTCTATAAGAACACTTTTGTTGTTGCTCTTTTAATACTGCATCCTGAAACAGAGTAATTTCATTTCCAAGCTGTGTCATGGTAGACTGTGTGTTAGGTCATAACACACTGAGCTGGCAAATGCAGGCTCTGGAGAGAGTGCAGCTATAATTTCTCTTTGTGACTTTGCAGTGACTGGTTAATTTTTTGTTAGAGTCCCTAGGCCACTGGGGACCTGGAGACACATTGACCTGCAGGCTCTGGAGTCTTGAGAAATCTGGATTTGCATCATGAAATGTTGAGCCTTGAAACAGAGCTTTTGTTTTTGAAATGAACTGCTGCAGCCAAAAGTT
Source organism: Sakesphorus luctuosus (assembly GCA_013396695.1). Lineage (NCBI taxonomy): Eukaryota > Metazoa > Chordata > Aves > Passeriformes > Thamnophilidae > Sakesphorus > Sakesphorus luctuosus. Next base: position 360,936 of record VWZD01007190.1, on the reverse strand, counting down.
CACGCCAGGACATAGCAATAAATTTCAGGAGCTAGGCCAGTACAATCATATTCTTTAACTACAAGTAAAAAAACCCTCAGAATTTCCAGTGAAATAGTTTTCAATGTTTTTTCAAATAAATTGATTTGGTCTTCTTTCAAAATATTTTTTCCAAAATCCCTGTAGTTTTAAATATTCAAATTATATTTAAATAGCCACCATCAAAATAAAGCATTAAATTTTTTAAGAACAAATGTCTGATTTAAAACCTTCAAGTTATTATTTGTTTTACTTTGCAGTTCAGAAAAAAAAGAATTCTTTTTCCTTTCAGTCTGACTGAAATGAGTCCCCCTGACTTTCCAAATTTGCCAATGAAACACAAAAAAATAATTATTCATTGACTTCCAATGAACACCGTTCATAAAACTTCCGAATTATGCAAAGTAATCTCCTTCTGGGAAATAGTTAGAGATCATTTTATGGAACAAGCTTGCAATGTGACTCAATGCCTCTTCACTTGCACACTATAACTTTCCTCACTCATCTGAGTATTCAGACTTTTGCCTTGTCTATGGTTTCGAGCTCCTTCCCTCTCAAGCCCCCAGTACCACCATGAATTTTCTCTAGTTTTTCCTTTGCTTACAAAATATTCTTTATCTTTTGACATATAAAATGCTGCCATGCTGTGAGGCAAGTGCAGCTGAGAGGACAGAAATGGTTACACAAATTGGCTAATGAAGTTGTAAGACTTGTTGCTACTCTAATGGTGTCAGTAGAAAGGGTGAGGAGCAGCCACCTGCCCCTGTCCCAGATACAGGGATGGCAGGGATAGCAGGCCTGGCCTGCCAGCTCCTCTTGCTCAGGATCTCTAGCAGAGCAGGAGTTCTTATTTGGCACAGTGTGAAAGGGGTTCTCTTCACAGAGGTCTCCCCTTGGAGGTGAACCTCTAGGGAAGACAGACACCAAGAAACACATCAGAAAGAAGACACAGAAGTTCAGACTCAGGAACTAGAAGCAGAGGAGGGAAAAGGAAGAACCTTTGATCTCCCCCTCCTCTTGCAGCCACCCCAATCTCTTAATTTCCCCCTTCTCTGTGCCCTGTGATTGCAGACACTGCACCAGTGAGTGTGGTGGGAAGCATGGGCTGCCAGCCTCCTCCTCACATCAACCAATGCTCTACTGAAGTGAATCACAGCCAGTCGCTCCCCAGCAGATCTCTGAAGCAAGACCCCAGCCTCATTCACCCACGTACTACCAGACTTTTCAGCTGATCTCAAAGAGGAACACACCTGCCTCTTGGTTTTAGTAATATTGCTTACAATTTTGGCACAAGAAATGTTCTCTTTCCTGCACTTTTTGCTCATGCATAGGGCCAGTGGGGCCCTGGGGTGGTATTCTGGGTGCCCCAGATGAGCACCGGTACTTCCCTTTGCACTAAAAAGGACAGCAGAGCTGGGTATGCCATGTGCATGGTAATTCATTTGCTCTGCACTTTCAGGAATTACCTACACTTTCATTTAACCTGCATTAGCTGTTATTGGGTTCCACTTGATTAAGTGCCCACAGTTTCTTCAAGGCTTTTGCTCAGTGACTTGGTTTAATAGCAAGTGTCATAAAGGCCACAGGTAGTTTGTGCAGTCCAAGCTGTGTAAATGCCTACTACCACAGTTGTCTGCATAGTAGCTGGACATTTTTCCCCTTGACAGATGAAAGTTTTCTACAAGAGTGTGTGCCTACAGCAACCATCATTCATTTAGCAGGAAAGGGAAGGCAGGTGCCAAGGTATTTTGTGATCAAGGACAGATTGGTTCTTTAATCCCAATGCCACCAAGAGCTCCAGTCCTTGAAGACTGGGCAAGAGCAGGGCTTAGTTCATGGCACCTTATCTTTTAAGCTGCTTGTGTGCATTCCAGGGACATTGTGAAGCCCAGACAATCAACACATTTTGGTGACAAATCACACTTCACGAGTCTTGACTTCTGGTGAAGACATAACAAAAAAGTTTGTCCTTGTACTCTTAAAATTACAGGCTGCAGGCAGATCTACTTTGCATTGGGAATCATCTATCTTCAAGAGGAAATTCTCCTCAGGGAGCAGCACTGATTACCAACAAACTGGGCCACCTTTGCTATTACACTGTGAGCACCGTTGTGCTGCTTTTGAGCTGCTAAAACTCTCCTCTTGTGACAGCAACCATACAAAAGGCAGCACCAAGCCTTCCCCATCAAGGGAGGACTGGCTTGCAGTCAGGTATGTGCTACTGCCAGGTATGAGCTCTTATCTCTTAAGCTAAAGTAGCTGTCACCTCCGCATTTCCCTCAGGCGGGCCAAAACTGATTAAATGGGTGGGGCTTTACTGTATAAATTACTGTGATCCAAGTGAGAAGACATTGCACAATGCCTGAATTGTCCTGTCACTCAGAGAAGGAAGGTCCCCTGTCCTGCAAGTGTGGTTTCACCGACAGCCTGACCCCATCTAAGAGCAATTTGTACCAAAATGGGCGGGATCATTCCCTGCCACTCAAATCCCTAGCCCAATGGCTCTTTCTTCCTTGTAGCAGCCATGCAACCTAAATCCTGGGTTTGCTCCAGTTCATCTAATAGCCAAAATAATCCCAGTGTCACCACAACAGGGAAGGGTGATGCAGCTGGAGGCTAAAGAGGCAGTCTGGACGGTGATGCCTTTTCTTGACGATGCTGACTGAGATCAGGTAAAGTGGACCATGGAAACGTGTCCTAAAATACTGTGTGGTACAGAACACTCCCAACAGTCAAGATAAGGCTGGAGAATTCTTCAAGGCTTTCTCCTCAACCACATGCATTTTAGTTTGTTTAAATCTTTTTGAGTCTTGACTCTCCAGTAGATCATATATAGTACATCTCATATATAGAGAAGACAATTAAATCCTAAACATGACATCTGTAATATGGCTGAGCTCTGGAGTGGTGTCACATCAAGGAATAAGTTAATTAGGTGGATCTTCAAAATTGAAATTTATTTCTGCACAGTTGCTTAGTGAGGCACTTGAGGTTTTCTCACCTTTGACCTAAAGGCCCCCTAGGCAATGGCTGCAGTGGTAAAGTCTATGAAAATGGTACATTTGTGCTGATAGAAAACACTGAAGGAGGGGTGGATTTAATGATGTCTGTGAGAAATACAACAGATACTTAATGCGGGCAGGGGAACGTCTTCCCGAAACACACAGGTCACTCCAGAGACTGACAGACATGGCAAGTGAATGTGAAGAGGTTAAAGCAGGGTTGAGCTCTCCCTCCAAGGGATAAGGCATATCTGGGCATGTTAGGAACCTCAAGAGGGAGCTGAGGGAAAAGGAGTTCTGGGTGCTCAGAATTTCACTGCTGTTTTCTGTATTTATAAGGTAAATCCTGTTGGATCAGCCACAGACATAGGAATGTTGGGGATGTGAGGAACCCTTCTATGTGTCTATGTAAGCAGCAGATGCTGCTTTGGGTGTTTGCCATCAGGTACTTGCTTCTGGAATGCGTGGCTCTGGGCTTCAGGAATACTCTGGCTGCTGTCACACCATTCTCCAGCAGCTGTGCCTGAGTGTTGTAAGGTATTTAAATGCAAAGATCAAGTGTTAGTTACCAGCTCCTGGTGCTGGCAGAACAGCCCTGGGGCAGCCAGTAGGTGCATCACTGAAGAGCCCCACAAATCTGGAGCAAGGATGTTCCAGTACCAGATAAGAAGTTTGGGTGCAGCCACCTGGCTTTGAGGCTGAGATGTTTTCCCAATAGTGTACTTGTACCCATTTGATTTATTAATAGACACAGGTCATACAGTCCGAAACAAGATTTAGCCCCAGGAAAATGGTGCAAAGGAAACTTTTTACAAGCTTTCTGAGCCAAAGTTCCTGTAACTCTGGGGGTTGGCACCCTGAGGCTTTATAAGTAATTCACCGCGTTACCCCCTTCTAGGAAGAACCTACCTTTTACATTAAAGAGTGGGCCTCAAATCTTAAAAACATTGTTAGTTTCCCCCCTCCTCTGCCCTAAAATACACCCACACCTTCAAGAAGCATTTGGATAACACTCTCAGGCACACAGTATGATGCTTTGGGTTGCCTTGTGCAGGGCCAGAAGTTGGACTTTGATGATCCTTGTGGCTCCCTTACAACTCAGGATATTCTGTGATTCTGTGGTATACACACTTCACATCCATGGTGAGGTCATTCTCACCTTAGGGTCAGGTTTTGTCATCTTGTATCTCATCCTTGTAAATGGGAGTATAATTGTCATTGTAAGAAGAAATGACAGCTGCTAACTGCTTTAACTTACCAGCCCTCCCCCAAAAAGGGGAAGATAAAAAGAGATGGGGAGTGAATCTCAGTTTAATTTCTCTAAATTCAGCATCCCTTCAAAATATGTAAGCATAGCCAATTAGGTTATGACTCTGGTGTAAATGGATAATGAAAAAAAAATAAGGAAAAGTAAAAAATGAGCTGAGTATGCAATAATGTTCTTCTCAGACCTCCCTGACAGATGGCAGGGCAATATGTATCCTTTGGCCTTTTCCCTTTGGCAAGTGTTATGTGTTAACATGCAGTATATTCTTAGAAAAGCATCCGCCATTCACTTCTTGCAAGCCCTCCCCTTTTTCAGTTTGAGAGCAGTGGGCTGGTATGAAGCGTCACTGTAAAATAGGTCTACCACAGCCAAATGTCACTTGACATGTTGTGTTCTCAGAACCAGCAGTACCATGCCCTTAGCAGGAATGATGAAATACTGAGGCTAACTATGAAACACTTGTGAGCCAGCGAGTCTTTTATATCGTCCTCAGCACCACTGGTCTCTCCTTTAATGCTGAATGGCTGTCTAGCTGGGTCCCCCTCTCAGATGTCCTCAAGAAGGGAATGTGCTCCCTGCTTTTTCTACTCAGTGTTGCTTGCAGTTGTGCTGGCAGCCCACAGCTGAAAGCTCGCTGTCCTTCTGCAGGTGACAGGCACGTTGTAATGAGGTCCAGTCACACAGATTCACCTGGCCCCAGACAAGGCCCATTATGGTGTGTGCTGCACGAGATAGGGAAGAGGCACTACCAGTATCACAGGAGTACAGCACAAAGCTTGAACAAATCTGATCCTTCAAGTTCATTTCTCACTGTGCAGTCACTACACCACTGTCCAGTCAGCTAGTGAGTCATTGCAGGTGTAGCCTCCTGGCAGTTGTTCTGGTGGGAGCACCACAAAGGAAAAAACAGTGAAAGTCCTTTGGCCAAGTTTGTGCAGACCTCAATTCTCCTGGCAGGGAACATTCCATCATCGCCATGTTTGCTCAGTGCTGCTGTCTTCCTAACTTACGAGGCTGAAGGAGCATCACTGCATGAGGATGTGAGGCGAGAAGCCCAAAGTTAGTTTGGGAGCTCATGGGAAATGTAAGGAATATCTCCTGCTGTTCTGGAATGGAGTCATACTTTGTCTTGCACAAGTTTAAACTGGGAAGCACAAGCGTAAACCTTGAATAGCTGACTACATCAAGTAAATCTTATTCCTGGGTTTTGTACCATTGGGCTTTGTTTACCATCTGAAGCAAGTTAGCACAATGAAGTGAACAGATTTCTGAGAACTGTGGTGAACCTTCTGGAGCCTCCAGTTCCCTCATTTGGCTTTTCATTTGCTGAAAGAATAAGCAAGCAGACCCCTGACCTACTTCTCGTCTCCCACATCCTCTCATGTGGGAACTGTCCAAGCATGTCCTGGGAGACCTCTGGTACTCAGCACTGAATGTCACCACTTTAGAGAACATTTATTACTTTCGGAAATGCATCAAATTCCTTGGGACCCTGGGGAGAGTCTGAATGGGATCTCAGCAGAAGAGGCACCTCCAAGCTCCTTTTCCCACATGCAGTTTTCCTCAGCTCAGCTCACAAAGTGCCCACATTGAACAAAAGACTGCAGCCCCTTGTGTGCAGCAGCCTATCGCAGTAGGTGGTTTCCCAGAAGGAACACACAGCTTTCCCTGCAGCTCCCTCACTTAGCCTCTTCTTGCAGCAGTGCAGTCAGGTGCATGCAAGGCTGAGATGAACCCAAAATCTGTGGGGTGCTCATAGTTAGATCCTCCTAGGCCTTTAAAGGCAGAAGGAGAATTTCGGTCTGGATGGATCAGCAGGTAAACGCTCCTTGAGATACCAGGTACTACCCCCTTTCCTAGCAGCCTTCCTGTTCCCAAGGGCTGTGGATCGGTGTGACTGTGAGGAGAGACAGAAGGCAGCCCTCGGCTGCGCAGGGGGGAAGGTGCGTGCCGGCGGTTTGCTGGCACTTGGTGCATAAGAACAGCTCATGGCTTTCTCCAGAGGGCCTGGAGCCGGGAGAGGCAGGGGGGAACTCGGGCGGCGGCGGGCGGGACCAGCCGCAGGGGCGAGCGGCGGCCGCNAGGGATGCGGGGCGGTGCAATGCGGTGCAATCGCCGTTGGCAGACACCATCGCACAGCCTCCGCACCATCCTACCCCTGTTGTTCTTTCTGTGATGCTTCTCTTCCGCCCAAAACAGGCATCACTGCGGGAACGCTGTGCCCGCGTCCACGGAATGACTGGCAGGGAGGGGAGAGCGCCTGTGTGCTGGGAGAGGAGGAATGCGCGGGACTCGGCGAGTACGAGGTTCAGGGCAGCGCATGCCTCAGGCTCCTGTCACTGACTGAGACCACAGCACGGGAACAAGAGGTGACAGCGTGAATGCAGCTTTCTGGAAATTGCAGGTGCTACTGAAGCCCAGTGCTTTTCCATCAGCACACCCACAAGTAGACCTAATAGCAAATAGAAGCAATGCTGAATCCACTTGCTGGAGATCTTGGAGAAGTAAAACATAATCTCAACCACACAAGAGCTTTCCTTATTTAATATCCATGACTCAGAGGCTCCTGTGCAAGAACATAGTATTTTTTAAAGGCAGGGGAATAGTTTGCAGAATTTTTTAGTATCATTTCAGTCGTTTAAAATCACTCTGCCTTGCACACTTGTATCACTTACAGTTAGTAAAGCAATTGAATTTCCAAGTGTTGGGCACACACAGTAATCTATTTAATATTATGATTGTTGCCATTTTATTCTGAAAGCAATAAAGGCATAGATGAGCATTACATTTCAGGATCATATTCTATATTTCTGCATTTCCTCTTTTAATATTAGATGCTCCTTTTCATTTTTGATTTGTTTATTTCCTTCTGTTTTATTTATTTATCTCCTTCTATCTCAAAGACTGCCCATGTGTTCAAGGGGAAAAGCTGGATTTCTATGCAACCAAGTGGAAATTGAAAGAGCAAACAGAGCTGTTGCTTGTGTCTTTCTCACTGAGAGACTTGATTATTTCAAGCAGCACCTCAGGCCCATTTGAGTGTTGTAGCTCTTAGAGGGTGGCTGGGCTTCGATGACCAGTGTACTCCCATCTACCAAATTACCACGTAAGAGTTACTGTACCACTGACATGGTTTGCTGAGCAGTCACGGTACAGAGACACACAGAGTTTTGTGAGGTCACTTGAGCTAAGTAGCTTGTTGGCAACTGTCTGGTTCTGTGGAGCTCTAGACAGTATAAAGCCTTTTCATTCTTTTTCTCCTAGCAAGCACTCAAGCCTACAGAATTTTTCTCTTTAAATTCCCTTAACTGTGTCAAAGAATAAAGAAGTCTGCATGTGAAGGATTTCTCCTCTAATCTGAACTTTGTGTACCAGCTTGAGCAGTCTTGCTTGGAGAAGCAGCAAGCAGTTTCCTACCCACCTGTGAAGGAACATCCGCTCTCCTACAGAGGGATGCCAGCAGCAACATCTTGCTACTCCCTGCCCAGATCACTTTTCCTTTCCAGCTGATATTGTGGAGTAGGCCAAAGATGTTATTCTCTTAGGACTTCTGGGAAAGTACCCAGCTCAAAGAGAAAATGAACCAAACAGAAGGTAGAGTGGAGCACAAGAGGTAGAAATTTTTTTTCTGGGAACTGCCTAAGACAGTCTGCTAGCCAGTGCATCTAAGGCAATTCTGCAGAGGCCCTTCAAATCAGCAGAGAGAAATCATCTGTTCACTAATGACAGATGTTGGATGAGATGAACCCTGCTTCTTTAGGCTCTGTCATTGGCCAGGAGTGGATTCACTGTGGTGTCATGAAATACAGGTCATTTTAACCATGTGGTCTGCCAACTTGTAGTTGTGCCATTGTGAATAAACAAAGCCACTAGGACAATGGAGAAAGGGATCTTTGAGTAGTACTGACAGGAAACAGGATCAACCTGATAGGAATTAAAGAGTTGAGTTCAGAGAAGATCACAATCATAAAGTAGTTTGGGTTGAAACTTACATTTAAAGGTCTCAAGCCCAAAGTTCCTGCAATGAGCAGGGACATCTTCAACTACAACAGGTTGCCCAGAGCCCTGTCCAGCCTTACCATGGATGTTTCCAGGGATAGGACACCTCCCGCCTCTCTGGACAGCCTGTTCCAGTGTTTCACCACCCTCATTGTAAAAAATTTCTTCCCTATATCTAGCCTAAATCTATTTAGTTTAAAACCATTGTCCCTTGTCCTGTTGCAATCAGGCCCTGCTAAAACGTCTGTCCCCATCTTTCCTATACACACCCTTTAAGTACTGAAAGGTTGCAATAAGGTCTCCCTGGGCAGAGGGCAGAGGGGCAGAGTGCACTTTCTTGACCTTCATGGAGATACGGCATCAAATCAGGGCATAACTATTTCTAGGGCAAACTACTCATGAATGCAAAGTTCCCAGGAACAGAAGACAGCTGTTTTGTTATAGAATGATAGTATAGTGAAATTGAGAAACAAAGGGAATACATTCTCTCCCATGAGTTTTATTAAGTGTTTGAGCTCTTTTATTGAAGACTCTTTTCCAATTTTCTTTTTTTTTCCCCCCCTACATCAAATCCCTCCAATCTTCCACAAGGGTGTTACTTTATTCTGCACCAGAGGAGGGAGATACATATCCACAAACCTTCTGAGAAACACATTTATAGGAAATAAAAACCAAACAAGCAAGTCTTTCTGCCCCATTCTCTGTGTGAGGAGACAATTCACTCTCACACCTGCTAAATAGCTTAGTTCAGGATTAAACTAGTGCTAAATACAGAAAATATAATGGGCTACATAGTGATCATCACGTGGTCTTCAGGTACTGCAATGCATGAGTATTATCTGAGGGAATCGTAGCCCACTGAGTGTCATAAACAAATGACAGTCACTGCTGTTCTAAGAAGTCCATCTTTCTAATTGCTTTGCTGGCAGATGGATTATGCACAGGGTCTCATTTTCTCACTGCGGGCTGCCTTTGTTTTTTCTCACTTTCTAATCAGATAATTCAGTATGGTTTGCAGACACATCGCACTGTGGAGTCATATACAACACTAAAAAGTTCTCATGCGTTTTTTCTGCAGCATTGGAGTTTCTCCATACCAGTGATTTAACCCTTCATAACCTAAAACATCTCAATAGAAAAGGAAACAGAATTTACACAGGTAAGGGTTGCCATTTTACTTTTGAGATAATGGAGCAATTTCTACTTTCTCTTCATCCTTCTTGCCAAATGAAAGAAAAATAGTTGACAATCAGGCCCTTCATTTAGATTCAAGCTGTCTCCTGAAATATTTTTTCAGTAAGAGCATCTGCAAAGTTTTTGCAAAATTATTTACTTTATTCACCATGGAAAAGATGATTTGATATTTTGACTCATTCCAAGTGCATGGAAAACTCAAAGGCTTTTAAAGAATCCATGCACTAAAAACTTAATGGATTACTTTGGTGGCATGCAGAGTTCAGCCTTGTAGTGTCTGAAATGGTTTCTGTGCATCTGGTGGCTCAGGAGTTCCTGATTTAATTAAACTACTTTCAGGTACTTGTCCATGGGGAATAGAGACCTCATATTGATTTGTGATTTTGTTCCTTCAGAATATCTCATTCCTTGAAGAGCTTCTGTCTGTCCTTCTTTTCCTTCTAACAACAGGAGGTTGTTCTGAATGTACAGCTGTTCTCACGGTGAGACTTGGCCTTCTCATGAGTGGACAACTAAATTTCTTCTGAGGTTTTGAAGGAATGCTTCCACATGTGGCTGTCCTCTCTACGCACAGGACTTGCTAAGCCACATCAAGAGGGCTCTGCTTCAGTAGCAGAGACCTCAGGTTTGAAGGCAAAACAACCATTAGACAGCCTCTGTGTATTTTTGTATTAGTTTTTCAAACCAACCTATATGTTGCCATACTATTTCCCCAGGGTACAAGATTCTTGCTATAATGTAGAGATACCTCTTCCTACAGTTGATGTCATCGTATTTGCTAAAGAAATACCAGGACATGCTGACATTGCAAAGAGGGCACAGTGCTTGTGCTTTCATTCAGCATCACTGTAACCAATTTTCCTATCCTGTCAGTTAATATTTGCAAGTGCAGCTGGAACCTGGAGGCCAATGGGCTGTAGATGACAAATTTGTTTTGCTCCAAGGAATGGAGGTTCTTTTGAAATCAAAGTAATTGGTGTTGAAATCTAAATTAACATGGCCCAATTGCCAAAGCTTCCTTGATGCAGAAGGAGGTTAATTAAGCAGCAGTCTCTTCTCCTGAGCAGCGTCTGCTTTGAGAGAATGAATAACAACATGAGCAGGAGTCTACATAAAACCATTAGGTTTATTACCCCGCTTTTACAGCTTGCAGTAAAGAGGACTGTAGCAATTAATGAATGAAGTGGATACAATACTGCAGCCAAGATCAGGGTGAGGCATAAAATAGGGAGCCAGCTCTGCCAGAGTTACATGCTGGCAGGAGAATATACCACAGTTTGTCAGGAAAGGAAAATGGGATCAGGTCATCCTTTCAGTGCCAAGAAATCTCTCACTCACATGTATCTGACAGCATCCTACCAAAACTCTCCGGGACTGATGCACAGGAGCAGAGAGGAAGTTAATGAAGGCCTCAGAGCCCAAGAAGAGAGAGATGATTCAACCAATTAGCCAGAAACTGGAGATACTGCTTTGCAGATTTGCAGATTGCTGGCTGTAGCAGGTTATGTGTGCTGTTATTTCAAAAAAAAAAAGGTGGCTCCAGTTCCAAATTTCATGCTCTTGTACCAGTATAAGTCCCAAACAGTCACTGCTGTGACAGTTCACTGTTGTGTAGCACAGAGATGTAGATTTCGTTCCTCTTCTCAAGCATGAGAACTGGTGCTTGACTGAAAACAAACCCAACTAAGTCTGAAAGGCAGTAACAATATATACTCCTCTCTTTTCATTCCTTATACATCCAATTTAAAAGCAAACAGCCACACATGCCAATCACATTACAATTCCTTACATTTTCTTGTATTCTATTTCCCAGTCAATCAGTTCTCATCTGTTTTGCCTTTACCCTCTAAACTCTTCAGGGCATGAAATATTACTTTTCAGCTTGTAGAGCATGGAAAAAATGGGTCTTTGATTATTACTGTAATATAAATGCGTATTTGTGATCACGATTATTGCAATTGCAGAAAATGGAAATCATAAAGATTATTTCACAAAGCTCCTGTTAAAGGCCATGAGATGATTGCTAATTAATGATAGAAACACATTTCTTTCAGGGCAAGCCAGGCTATCATGAAGGCTTAGTATCTTCTACTGGAGCAGCTTGTTTGTTGGAAACAGGACACCACTGCCAGGTGGAGCATAGGTCTGGGTGTATGTTCTGATGCAAAAAGCCTCGTGAGTTCTGGGTCCCCCAGGATGAGGCAAGAGAGTTACTATGATCTAGTTTGCAAGAGGACCAATAATGCATTCCAATAGCAAGTTTCTTCAGACATATTTTTTCCATTAGAAAGGGCTGCACTTTGCCAACCAGAGAACAGGGCAAGCAGCAGTCACCAAGCAGTATGGACTGTTTGTGCAAGGAGACCTTACACTGAGCAGAGCTGGGGGAATTGAAAACCATGCTGGCATAACTGTAAAAGAAACATTATATTTTCATAGAACTATTTATATGTGTAAATGTTTATGCCCTTTCAACCATATACACGTTCCGTGTGGGATAAAGCATTTTCAGCATGTTCTAATGGTGGGACAGGGGGTAAGGAGAGAGGGGGCAGAGGGGGTGTGAGATATATATACAGCTTTCTTCTACCCTTTGAAAAACACCCATTTGTCTTCTGGCTTGTGTATATGTGCTTGAATGCACTTTGTTCTTCCTTCTTGTACCGCCCCCAGCAGGGTGATGTTGCAAATTTGTTGCGAGTGGAGCATCAGCCATTCTCTCTCCCTGTGTGGAACTGCTTTAGAGCATTGCTGTGCTTGAATTCAGTGTAACAGGATCACCTGTGGTTTCTGAGTTGTGAAATGAGACAGAACCTTTGCAGAGCTCTCTGTTGATATTGTTTTCTTGGTTTCCCTTTGATGATGACATGTGTAGCCACATAAATAAGTGATCAAGTGAAAAATAAGCTCTGGATAGACCACAGCTCTGATGGCCAGATGTGTTGCAAATGGTAAATAAGAGACACGCCAGAAAGGAAGTGAAATGTGTGGAAGGAACTAAAAAAAAGAGAACATTTATGTGTTTCTGTCCCATCCTCTGCAACTTTGCAGGTTTGTTTTTATGATACTTTCTCCTCCATGGCTTTTAGTGATGACATTTGCTGAAGAAGGGATGAGGATCTGATATAACACCTTCTGAAGTTATCACTGTCATTTATACTACAACATGAGGACCTTGACTAAGACTTGGGGTCCCAGGTACTGTACAAAGATGTAGTCACTAGTAAAAATAGCCCAAAGAGCTTGCAGTCTCTATAAGGAACATGCATAGGAAGTGCCACTGAAAGCTCAGAGGCAGTGCTGACAGTGGAGCTTATCTATCTGCTTCTCTGGGTCAGAGTCTAATGTAATCTCTACATTACACTGCTTCTGCCAAATCTTTCTGATGACCTCTCAGCTCAGTTGATCTTGAACACCAAATTGTTGAGTTGCAGGAACAGCAGATACCCAGAGCTTCGGGGTATCTGCAGGAATAGATGAAAGAATAGACTTCAGTCTTTGTTCTTGCTATACATGAATAGGCTCACGGTCTGTGCAACAATAAATTGCAGACTAATTTAACCTTGGTTTGCAAAGCAAGTTCCATGGTTTTCAGAGGGAATGTGAGTGAACTTGAACTGCCTGTTCCCAAGTCAGACACATCACCTTCACTTGCCTTCTAGCTGTGTAATGAGGTACATTCGTGATCTTTCCTGAGGAGCAATGGGACAGATGACCTTCACAAGGCTCTAGCCTGGTGGCACAGACAAATTATGGCACGGATCTTTGACTTTCTGCTGCCTTCAATTTGCCATACTCCATTACTACAGTGTACTGCCATACCACTTTGCTCCCACAGCAGCAGATAGGCTGTCTCCTTTCTAAATGGGCATGTGTTTCCCAACCCTGTCTTCTGGTAACCAAAGGTTGTCATCCTCTGTCCGTAAGTGCTTGGAGACATCTTGGGTTATGGAAAGCCTGTGAGAGATGGGCAACTCTTTGATCATAGGAAAACTCTTTACGAAAAAACCCCAAAACAATCCCAAAGCTTACAAGTCATCAGCCACCAGCTCCTCTAGTTCCTGCGGAGTAGAGCCCCACAAGATGCACATGCACACGTGGTGTGTGCAGTGGGTAGAGGTTACAAGTGGTGAGAAGAATGACCTGGTTGTGCTTTGTGCCCTCACAACTGCTGAGGTTCGTACCCGTGTGTGAGCACCCAGCTTCTGCTCCCACCTTCACTTCCTTTTTCCATTGTTCGCCTCCTCAAGCAGGGACTGGCACATCACTCCTGTGTGTGTCACGTGTATATTCTGTATATGTCACAAGTACGATGTCTAGCCCATCACAGTGCAAGCTCAAGAGCTTTCCGGATGATAGCCTAGCAGGTAAGACACACAGCGAGGCCAGGCAGGATGAGCCAGCTGGCTGCAGCTGGGAGGAGGGACATTTAATCAAGCCATTGTCACAATGATGATGAGTCACCCAGGTATGCACAGTAACTATAGTGGTGGCTCTTCCAACACCCGCAACATCCTTCACACTGTCTCTTGGTTTCCTGTTCCCAGCACAAAACCAGTTCGCCTTTAGCAAGTAAAATCTTTTGTTTCTCTATATTTTCCCCATCTGGGATCCTATAGGATTTTGCTCTCTTTGCAATCTATATGCATATGTGAGATGCTAAACTTGGAGTGATTACAGTGTGAACTCAATGCTAACTGATCTGAGAGTGCTACTCAGCTGCTACTGCTCATACTGTTCAACAAGAGGCAGCACTGCATTGATCAGTCCCTCAGATTTCACAGATTTTTGCTTCTGATATTTTTGCTCTTCAATAGTCAAAAATGCTAAACATTAGTTTGTTGACCCAGACTGCAACCCGTTCACATGAGGGAAAAAGACACTCCCACAGCAAGTTGCACGGATGTGCAACTTCCTTACTCAACAAATGATACATCACCTGGATTCTTCCCCTCAGTAAATTGATATAATAACTTGTTGTTTGCAAAAACAAGGAATTAGTCTTTATTGACTAAGCATTCATTACGGCAGCTATCGAGAACAAGTGAGTTTAATTTTTGTAAAGAGGTCTGTTTAGTGGGGAATGTGAATGTCATATTTTGTACTTGGGCAAGAAGGGTTAGTCAGGTTCTTGGTTTTCCTGGGCTGTCTCTGGGGCACAAAGGGAGTGCAACAGGCACTCTTGATGATTGAAACAGTTACAGCAGAGCCACAGGTAATCCACACTCTGAACTGCAGTCGAAAAGGGATGGTCAGCAGTGTTCTCACTGGATTTAAGAATAAAAGTCTTAGGAATATATTTTAAGTCCAGGGCTAGAGCAAATTATAGCAAATTTGGAGATGTAGGAAAGTCTTACTTTTAAATACAGATAGTCTGACTTTAAAATTTTTCTGATACTTCTTATATTTCAGTGGCTGGTGAGTTGACCCAGACAAGTCAGCACACAGCCACATCAAACATCATTAATCTAAAGGTACCTTAGATACAATGAGCATACTGTGCTTCATGTGCAATCCAAGACATATGCTCGCTGGTTTTTTTATTTAATTTTATATTTAGATATATACATAATGATGGAGAGAAAAGCCCCAAGCTTGTGTCTAGGTTTATGCAGTTGTTTGCATGCCCATATGCATCGTGTCCCTTAGTCATTCCAAGGTAGGAGATGCCTTTGCT
Organism: Sakesphorus luctuosus; assembly: GCA_013396695.1. Classification (NCBI taxonomy): domain Eukaryota; kingdom Metazoa; phylum Chordata; class Aves; order Passeriformes; family Thamnophilidae; genus Sakesphorus; species Sakesphorus luctuosus. The sequence continues at coordinate 345,779 of VWZD01007190.1, read as the reverse complement.
TTAATGCTCTTTTTTCAATAGTGATTTCTCTGCAATGTGTGCAGTAAGCAATGTTTAAGTGTGTGCAGAGATTCATTCTGTCACAGACACAAACATACAAGGACAGAAGAACCACATCTTCTATGTACACAGACACTAACACTTGTGTCATGGTTGGTGACCCAGGACTTCCAGTTTCTGCTGGCTTCCCTCAGCAGCAGCCCAAACAAAATGCTATTCTGTAAATTGATTGCACAGCAGATAGCTTTTCTTGTTGCAAATCTCCATAGTTCAGCAAATGCGAGGAGGGGGAAGGGAAAATCAAATTCCATGCCCTGGGAGCCAGGCTATCTTAGTGATTTGCAAATGACCTCGGTGATTACAGTCATTCTGGGCCCTTAATATTGCTCAAGTCTCTCTGTCTCCCTCTCGCTTGCATTCTCTCTCAGCATAATAAAGCTGAGGAAATCCAGGAGACTAAATTCAGTGCTGCAGATTAGTGACAGGAAAGAAACTGGATATGCACGAATTAAACAAGACCATTTGTCTTTTTTGACCTGCAGATGTTTTTCTCATAGAAATGCAACTTTTTTTTTATGCAGGTGACACCCACATGTCTCCTTCACTTACTGGTGATGATAAAAAAGGAGATAAACAACTGGAGCTCATGCAGTTAGGCTTAATCTTTGTATGTCATCATCGCCAAGCAAAGCCACAGCAGTAGGAAAACAGAGCAGTTTTCTGCTGCTCAGTTCTAACTGACATTTTTTCACCAGGCTGCTCATGTAACCTGTGGACTCTTTGAACTTCCCTTTGCACCTGCTGTCTTTCACAGTGCGTGGGTACTGCCATACAGTGCTGAGATACAGTACATATATTCTCTGCCTATACCCCAGGCCTCATTTTGTCCGTCTGCCTCAGTAGTTTGAAATCAGATTTCAGAACTACAACATAAATTCCTTAATAAAATTTAAAAAAAAGGGAGTATCAACAAAGGAACACCGATTTTATAAACCTTATATTGCAGGTTAAATTTAGGATTTGTAAGGAAGTAATCCTATAATACAGAAAGGAGAAAAGGCAGAAATAACAGTATTTTAAAATCTTTTTTGTATATGTATGGTATTTTTTCTTAAATCTCATTAAATAACCACAGAACCTTCACCCTTCCAAGAGCTGATTTATTGGAGGAAATTCACCAGAGCCGCAGTTCAAACTAATGCATTTCTCTAGTTGCTGGAGAAAAGCTCTGGAGGTAGTTAACTCCACTTTTCCCACAGTTAGCCATTCATCCATTCTGCCTTTCCAGCCAGTTTGCTTGTCCATTGCCCTTTGAATATAGTTTGTGCTTTCATGTCAAGGGTTTCTCTGGGGTCCACAGTGTAGCTACATCCACTCACAGGGCCTAATGCAGAGCAGCCTAAGCAGTAAAAAGTAATTCTTGAGTCACGAAGGGCTAGGATGTTTTTAATAGTTGTTTCTGGTAGTTGGCTAGGGAGAGGCAGAAGTCTGGGATATGTAGTGATTCCTGCAGCTGGTTTGTTCATTTCCATTCCCTGGGGGACTGTTCCAGAGCTTCACTGAAGTAGTTTCAGAATGGATTCTCCTTTAACCCCTTTTGCTTTTCCCATCCTTACTGGTGGATTGGTCCATCACAGAGCTGGGCTTAAAAGCAGTGTCAACTGTCTGCAGCAGGGAGAGGGTTTATGCCCCTGCTGTCCAATTCTGTATCTTCACAGCCTGATACTTTTTTGTTGTTGTTAACATAAAACATTGGCATTACTTCAACATTCTGCTGAGAGAAAGAGCTACAAGGGATAATGCTCCCAGAGGTGACATTCCCCTCTGGACTTCAGCCTCTGTCCCTGTGTATCGGGAGCAGCAAACAGAGAAACAATTTCCTTTTTGCGGCCAGTGTTGATTTGTCTGGGGGAGGTTGAGAAGTCTCAAGAAGAAATGCAAGCAACTTACTTCATCATTCTCATGAGAAAAAAAAAGTGAATCAGCTCTCATCTTGACCACTGGTGTTTGAAGATTAAAGTAGCCCAAAGGCTGTCACAGGCAGAGAGCACAGCAGGAAAATTAGTTCGTTCTGACTCACGACAGAGCGATCTAATTTAATGGGGCACTGACAAGGCTATCAGGCATTAATTTAGCTGTTATCTAAGACAGCCTGGTGGCTGGTTGTGTCCTGCTGCAGCCCTCCCCGTGCGGCGCTTGAGCTGTTGCTCGGAATCTGTAGCTGCAGCGGGGCCAGCTGAGCGCCTGCCCCGGCCGTGCCCGCAGCGCTGAGCTCGGAGCGGGGCAGGCACCGCGCAGCGTGGGCTCGGATTAGAAGGGGAAAATGCAATTGTAATTAAAGACTCACTCCGGTCACATAAGGGGGCAGAAGGGAGGCTGGATAGGAAATCTCCATTCTGGCATTTCCTGCCTTTGATTGCTTAATTTTGCAATCTGATCTCTTCTCTTTTAAGGTACTTTAGTATGTAATTTCTTAAGCTTCTTTATTTTAGAGAAAAAGGATATTGTAAAAAGGCCATTTGATCCTCCTGCCAGATTGAAACCACTACTCTAATTTGCATAGAACTGTACTGTTACTAATTGCTTGTTTGCATCTTTGATTTTGCTGGTTAGGTAGTAATCTTTCCTGTGTGAAAATCTAGAGTTGCTCCAACCCATGAGAACATTTCAACCTAATCCAGAATAGTTCCCTTGTACAAATAAAAAGCCAGTGAGGAAAAGGAATGATGTAGCCTCATAATGACATAATGGCTAGGAAAACTGTGGCATTTGAAAATTTCTCATAATTTCAATGGTCAGATGAATGGTCAACTCCCCAAAACTGATGAGGTCCTGGTAAGTTTATGGGACCTGAAAATTAAGTTACATTTAAGTTTTCTTTTTAAAAAGGGCAGGGGACAGAGGGGATGTGGTGGGAGGAAGTAAGAAGCAGTGCCTTGATCCTGGAGATCCAGTTAAAAAAAAAAAAAAAGGAAAAAAAAGGGGACAAAAAAATCCACCATGCTTTTGAGACTATTCAACTTTCTACTTCTTTGCAAATCGTTTTATATGAAATTGGCAACCTCCTAACACTTTGTCAGCCAAATTGGCCACATCAGACTATCTGCATGCCCTTGAGGCTGGAATAGTAACATACTGTAATGTGATGCTCTAACAAAAGCACCTAATTGTGAAGAACAAACCATTTGCATGAAGATAAGCAGCTAGTTTCCCTCTCACAGCCACTTTAAGACACTGACTTGGGCTACAAATTACTGCCTAGTGCTGTTTTCAGCCTCTCCCTTTTTACTAGACCTTAACAAAGCTGATGCTACACTCATCACCCTAACCTGTTTTCTGGTTAGTATGAGTGACTAACAAAATCATGTCTTGGTGTGTGATTCATCTTGAATAACGCATTTTCCAGTCACACAGCAAAAGCCTTGCTGAAAATGGAAAGATTTGATCTTTAGCACTGAAGCCTTTGCCAGTGCTTCCAAAACTCAAGATTTTTGTACCATGTTTTTATTACTCAAACATACCATCAGTAGCCAAGGTTGCTTCTGCTGTCAGGGCATGTCTGCAGGCATAATGAATTTGGCAATAGCCAAAAGCCTGCTCTGCACAGGAAATGAAATGCACAGAAATTAAACGCACTGTTGGAAGCGCGTGCTGTGTGGGATTCCCACGTGGCTGTTCGGCGCAACTGAAAATCTGAAGATGATGGGCCAAATAAAAGGGATGAAAGACCCCAAATCCTTCAAACACAAAACAAGTACCTATCCACTCACCACGTGGCTTCAATCTCTCCTTACCCCAAACTGAGAAGGAATGTGGCATTTACAAGTCTTTGTGAAGCAAATAACTAATCAGGCACGGGCACATGTGGAAGGCTGCACAGTGGTATTAGAGATTAGCAAACAGGATGGGTTCCTGAACTGCTCAGTCTGGCATAGAAATGAAAGGAAAAAGATGAGGATAAAAAGCAAAGAAGGAAGATGTGATATTGTTTGGCAGAGATGCAGTGTTCACGTTTGTAGCTGCAGAAGAAATGAGAGGCATTTTGAAAAAATTGTGATATGGAAGGAGGATCTTGGAACTGGGGATATTCAAACTAGAAGGACTGTCCAAGACTTTTGGCTTTAGTAAACCTGACAACCCCAATGGGGAAGGGTCAAGACACTGCAAAGATAACACAAGCTACCTCCTCAGCATTTGCCTTCTAGTGGCTTGGTTCCTGGGAGCATAGAAGAGCCAGGCTGTGGTTTCATGCTGTGCTGGAGACGTGCAGAACAGGAATCGGCATGCAGGGGGCTGGAGCTGCACAACCCTTGGTTGACCCCTTGCAACATATGTTGATTGCTGTTCAGATATGATGTCTGCAGGTCAGATGTTCATTTGACACTGAGATCCAGAAGTGGGGGAAAGGATGATGAAAAATTAAATCACTCTTCAACAGGATTATATTTGCGTTTGAATTAGAATCTGTGTGTGAGACAGAAAACCCTACTGATCTGCTGCTGCCCTCCACGAGGGCCAGTTTCCAAATTCAGACCAGCAGCAGAGGGAGGTTTCTCTTTACATCATCCCATAAACAGCATATAGACCCCAAAGGCAGGGCCAGGGAGAGCCAGGGCTGTCCTAGCATGTTATGCACTGCCTAAAACCAGATGGAATAAATTAGAATTGCTGTTTGTCAGATATGCTAATCCACATATGAAGAGCCAGGCTCCAGGACTAACTGGCTTGCTTCTCTGCAAACATTTTATTTTAGTCCCTTGCAGTGGTGGATAAAAGGTATTTACTGGTATCCCATCTCCAACAGTCTGTAATTCATGTCCCTACACAGCTTTACTGTAACAGCAATGAACACAGTGCTGGGGCCTCTCCTGTCCTGGTTGTCCTCATTTTTTCATTTTATGTTTAGGACGTTTCCCTGTATCTCCCTTCCTTATTGGTCAGTCAAATGCATTAATACTTGTCCCAGATGTTCCAGGACTTACTTTCCAGTATCACATCCTCAGAGCTATCAGTATGTTTTAAATATGGAAAGTACAAAAGTGTTAGGGGGAGGAAAGGGAATTATACCAACATTTGCTTTAGAAAGTAATACTTTCCTCTGACTAGCCTCAGGCCTAATACATTTATTCAAGATTTAATTTACTGTATCTAATAATTTTAAAAGGAGATTTCAAAAAGTATAATAAAATTCTAAGGAATATAGATATAATGAAATAGATACATCTATATCTAAAAAAATATATACATTTTACACAAAGAACATTTATCCTGTTTTGTGCTTTTGATACACGTTTGCCATCTCACCTTATATCTGCACTGGAAGATGTGATTTTTCACAGTACATGGTAATCAGAGCACTTGTTAATGGTGTGCCATACAACAATAACACCCCAGCATTGCAAGACAGTGTCATGCCCTGAGAGAGGATGTGCTCAGCCTGCTGCTCTCTGCAGGACCATTCACACCTCCCCTCCAAGTGAGCAGGGAAGTGACAAGGCCTTTCAGGGTCCCCCCAGTCAGTACCAGCAAGGAGGGCCAGGCTGGGGCCATGCAGGGACTGCCACGTGCCTGGCTCTCTGCGCTCTGCCCCCTGCACGTGTTTCCTTCCTGCCTCAGCTGCAGTGAGGGGCTTTTCAGGAAAAGGCAGTAAAAATTGTACATGGGAAAATGTCAGCCCTGGGGTGGTTTTGCATGTGGTGAGGGGAAAGGAGAAGAAATAAATAAGGCTTCATTTTGAATTTCTTCAGCCCAATCATAAGCTTTTGGGTTTGCTGAACTGAGCCAGAGCCAGGCTCTGAAGGCCTGCGGAGTCCATGGCTGCACTGCCATGCCAAACACACAGCATTGACTCTGGGATCTCTTGGGCCTCGCTTACCATTGCCACGGGGGGCTCTGCCCCCAGAGCTGCAGCCCTGGCTGGGGGACAGCAGGCACCTCACCACTGCTCAGAGGTGACACAGCACCCTCCAGGAACATGTTCATGGTGATACGACTCACAATGAAAGGTTTAGGGCCCAGTCAGCAAACTCAAATAAAGCTTTCCGTTTGGGATAGCCACAGTTTTTTTCTTGGATTAAGACATCAAAGCAGATTGTTGCCATATTTCCACGTCTACTTTTATCCTGTCCCCTCAAAGAGAAAAAGAATCTTCTTATCCTGATTTGGAGGAAATTAAATGTACAATCCCAACAGTATTTCAAGCAGGGAATGTGGATTTTTTTTCTTTTAATTGTTTATTCAGTAGTCTCTATAAAACAAACCTTGTCTCCTCAGCATGAAAAGGGATTTTATGCCAAAACAACCCTAATTACAATTTAGGATGTCCTGTAATTGTAAACATGCTAAATTGAAAGAATGAATCAGGTTTTGCTGCAGACTTTTTCATACTCCAACATGGAACAGTCCTGAGGAACATCTCCAGATAACACAAAGTTCCTCAAAATGCCCAGAGCAGATCCTAGAGATGGCTGACTTGCAGGTCCAGTTCACAATACTGGGAGTGAAGAACCTTCTAACACCCCCAAAATTTGGATGCTTATGGGGAAAAAAAAAAACAAGTGATCTTCAGCTGCTCATAAGTGGACCCAGATTTTGGAATGAGCTCTGGTACAACCTAGGGGCCAGAAGATGAGCATGAAGTTTCAGGAGGACTCAGCAGAACACCTTTTGGATAGAAACAAAAATTCAAAAATGAAAGTAAAAATCTTCTCAAAATCTGACCTCTGTGTCTTCTAGTACTTCACATAGGACTTTGTGTTGCTTTGCAGTAGAAGGCCAAAAAAACCCCAGAAATGGAGTTCTTCGTGACAAAGACAGATCTTTCCTCCTCTCCTGCTTGTCTCGATTTGGTGTTCAGGTTGATTGCTTTCTCACTCTCTGAAGTTGCTTGATCATGACTGCAGATGGCCTTAAGAACATTTACAAAGTGTCCAAGCTAAGGACTCACTTGTCCAAGGTTTACTGATTTTCTATCAGCTTGATTTGTCCTGGTGGATCATTTGTGCCATAGCTTAATAGCCCAGATGCCTTCTAATGGATCTTTCTCTCTTTCTTTTAAGTATATGTTCTGAACTTCAAACTGTGTTCTGGTCTTGTAGGGAAGAAAAGATTATTTTTTACATTTTGCCGCATTTAACAGCAGCAAGGGTTTCTGAGGATTAGACACACAGGAAAGGAAACTAAGGGTTAAATCTAAGGCAGCAGTTATTGGAAAAGGTCAGAACCTCTATTCTTCCCATCAGCTGAGCAAAACTGCAAGTGTTAGGAAGAGACCAGCTCTGAGGTCTGATGCCGTCTCTTCATCTTACCCACTGACAACCCTCAACACAAGCTGGGCCTCATTTTCAGCCATCATGGAGAACAATTCTTTTTCTACTTTCCCCTGTCCCACTTTTTGTTTGTTGGTTGTTTTTTTTTTCTTTTAGTATATTATATCATAATTTAGCCAACACTTGCTATGGTGTAGATATCCATGATCAGTAGCAACAAACATGATGAGAAAATGAGCAGCCGTCCTTCCATGTCCCAGAGCAAGTGGCTGCCTAGAGGCACACAAGGCTCCTGTGGGTCAGCTGCTGGGTCTCACGGCTGCCAGGACCGATAGGCAGTGTAGTCTCGTGTTGGGGCATAGGATGGGTAACCCTTGTTCTTCTGGTATGGTGGGTGCCGGGGGGTCATGTTCATGTAGTCGCTCTGATGGAACATATTCTTTTTGGACTTTTGCTGTGGGAGAAGGGTGAAGAGGATTGTGAAAACTCTCATCCTAACTGCTGACAGTTCTGGCCCTAGAAGCCAGCATGTTTATGAGGCAGCTTCAGGTTTAAATACATTTACAAAAGAATTAGAACACATGTTCTCATAAAATAATCTATGGAATTTGCCCAACCTGAATGTAAGTCTCCGTTTTATCTGCTAAGAGATTTACAGTGTTAGTTCTCCAGGTAAAGGAATGCTACAAACCAAGCATATAAACTGATGCCTTTCGCCATCACTTCTCACCTGTGGAATGATTCAGCAGAACCAACACAGTCTGAGCTGTGAAGGCTGTCCTCATTTATTAGAAGGAAAAAAGAAATTAGCTTAACTCAAACAGAATAAGAGCAGGAAAAATCAGCCCAGACTATGTGTACTGTGTTTTGCCTACCATTTACAGCTGTAATATGCGATGCATGTGTTGTTCTGAGCCTTTCTTCAAGGGGCAAAAGAATCAGAGCTGATGTTAATCATTTATGTCTCCCTATCTGGGCCTCAAATATCTCATTTCTACTGTTGAATTCCTGCTTATAATGCTCCTGTAAAACAAGGGAAGCATCAGCTCTTTCAGAAATAAGAGTAACAGAAGGCAGGTGAAATAATTTACTTAAAATCACAGAGGAAGTTGCTACAGCAGCATTTCAGCCTTTGACTGCTGCAGGCTGTGCACAAGGTTAGTGTTTTTCACATTGTTTAAGCTTTATTGATCAGGGAAAGGTAAAGTGCTTCCATGCTTTTTCCTCAATACTGATCATACCTTCTTTTGTAATCTCCTTATTAATGAAATTTCCTTCCTATATACAGAAATAGTTGAATATGCTGAAGGATAAGTGTGATGCTGTAGAACTGGAGGAGGTTTGCATTGGAAAATCTGATGGCTAAATCATGTTGTACTTGAAGAGGGAGACAGTTGCTATGAAATATTGCAAGATTTTATATTAATATTATATATGCAAAATGTTGAATGTAAGTTACATACTGCTTAAGCCATGAAATGCATTCAATGCATGTAAAGCATTAGCTAGAAAAGCTTTATCTGTTAGTGTTCACCTCCATAATATAGGATTTTTAATTCACCTAAGAGGTAATTTTGCATTGGAGAAAGACATTTTGCTAGTATGAATGAATGGTGGGCTGTTAGAGGATCAAAGACTGCTACTTTTGGAGAAAAGCAGTTTTCCTCCAGAGATGGCAGAACTGTATGAAAATAAGTAAATCTTCAGCTGCTTTCAGGAGCTCAAGTGATCAGGCTTGCCGTGTCTGTCGAGTATCACATTTAGGATTGTTTTTTTACAATTCACAATGTCTTCTAGGCAGCTGTGTTTACATTCAGCAACACTCTAAATACATCCACAATCAGAGTTCATATTATCCAAAGAACACAACCAGCAGTAATAACAGCAAGTGAAAACTGATGCAGCAAACAACACACATGGCAGTGCAACCTTGTCACTCTTGCTGGGGGCAGACATGTTAGTAGCAAAGTGTATAGCCATTAGCTACCAAGTGAATATAGCACAGAGAAAATGGTTCAGATGGTAAATGATGGATTTGAAGCTATACTATCTCATCAGGCAAGCCACAGCAGCACAGCACTGTAACATCAGCAGCTGTTCCCTGTAATCCTCTCAGCTCTCCTCGGAATCAGCCTCTACACAGGGCACAAAGAAGGACCACTTAACCTGCCTTTGCATTTTCCTACAGCAATGCCCACTTGGATTGTTCTCCATTAGAAATAGCCATAGATTAGGGAAGTGTATTTTTGTGAAATACTTACCAGACCTCAAGCTTCAGCTAGCAGTGACAGCAGCTTTCTGTATACATGCAGCATTGAACCTGTGAGGCACTCTGGACCCTTTCCACAGACTACCTCATAATGTGCTGAAAATCACTATTTAACAACATAGAGGGGAAAGTCAGAGTGCAAGGAATAGAGTTTTCTATATTCAAGTCTTTCTCACATGTACCAAGTATAGTAAATTGGCTCTGGAGATGACAGTCCTAAGGCTTGTCAAGGAAGATGGTCTTCTGCCTCTGCATCATGCCTCACTCTCTCTTTACTCCAGCAGGCAGAACTGGATGTGACTTGGGCTAGATAATTCTCCAGAGAGGTTAGAAAGCACAAATAATGAGCCATAAGGCTGTCTCAGCTTTCTCAGCATTAATGTACAGACAAGGGACTACTGAGATCCAAGTGCTCCTATTCACTTGCAGTCAAACTGCAAGAAATGCCGGTTACTCAAGGGAATTTCTGGATAGACACAAGACACCAGTGCAGATGGTTTGGCCTAGCTGAGAGCTGCCTAAAGATTATTTTATTGTAGGTGAGCTCCTGTCAGTATAGTCTCAAAGGGTTTTGCCAGAAATGCTTGTAGTTCTAGATTTCCCCTACAGGGACAACTGGCAGAGGGTCCCAGTATTTCTGGTGTGCAGAACACTGCCAACACTATGGCATTACTGTTTGCTTTAGGACTCAATGACAGAGGTCTGACTGCCCACCTGGAGAGCAGCTGGTGTTTCAGCTCTCTTGGGGTACACCAAGGGTGTGTATACACAGCTGGGGTGAAGAAACACTGTCTTCCTGAGCTGAAGGGCTATCAGTGAGTTAGGGGTAAGCATGACAAGAATAGCCTCAGAAGTGAATTAGGGACAAAAAGCATTCAGAACAAAGGAACATAGAGTTTCTTACCCAGTAGTTAATAAAAGCTGCAGTTATTAGCATGCTGTAGAAAGCAAGAACTCCAGTCACTGTCGCCATAATCCACAATGGAATTGCAGACTGAAGCTCTTGTGTTTGGATGGGTGTCTCTTTAAGGAAAGAGCAAAGAAAACTTTAGGTGCATGAAAAAAACCAACATCAACCTCTGCTTATTTACTCCTTGTTCCAATGTGTCATTTGTATTATTCGTCATTTTAAGATGTCTTCTTCAGGACATCAGGAGCAGGAATGTAGTTTTACTAGGCAATCCAACTTTTTTTTCCTTTCAAGGAAACAAACTGCCTCAAGCCACTATGTAGGGAGTGTGTACGGGGAGGATGTTGGCCTACAGAGATTTCCCAGCTTACCTTGCACATGAATGACTGTCCCGTTGCTCTTCTCATTGTATACATAAGGGGGTGGATACATGGCCTCAATTTTGCAGAAGTAGATGTCAGTTTGGCTGGCACTCATGTTCCAAAGATTGAAGATAACTTTGTCTTTATCATGAGCCCCCTGACAGTTGAATTCTTTATTCAAAGTACTGCTAATGTTGGTTGTGTTCCATGAAACAGAACAAACTTCAACTGCACTGTCGGTTCCTTTGTGCAACGAAGCTCGAAATTCTTTCCCTGTTCCATTGTAGGTGTAGTTGCAAACTAGAGTTGCGGTCTTGTTAACTACAGTGAGCAAAGGACTCTGAGCCACTAAGATCTTGTTTTCTGGAAGGGAGGGGAGAAAAGTGAGAAAAGCACTAGTTTATAAAATACAGCATGAGACTTCAGAACCACACATCCTCCTGTGCAACTCTTCTCCATATCCCCTCTCCCCTGTTGACACTCCCTATCAGGGAGTAAGTAACCACCAACCTGCAGAAGCAGTTTCTCACAGGAGCTATTGTGGCAACAATCCACCTCAACATAAATAATTACATAGTCACTAAGGGAGACTGTGCGGTCAAGAGTGTTTTTCTTCAGTCAGAACACTAACATAGACAGTGCCCTGTGTGATTAAGATTTAACATCAGGGCTCAGAAGGCTACTCTGTGTCTGTGTGCATGTATGTATATGTAAGGCCACTAAGATAGAAGCAGTTTCCCAGGGGACATTATGGACTGAAAATACTGTGAATCCATTGCTTAGTTTAGCAGTCAGATAAGAGATTATTTATACATTTGCTTTTTAATTCTGGGACTCCTGAAGAGCTTGCAGGTGGATTTGCAGAACCATTTCAGGGGTTTGTACCTTGAGCAATGAACACTAAAAGCATGAACTATCATTTTAATGTAAAATAAGTAATTTCTCTCGCTAGCAGCTGTAGTGGATTCTTAATCTCTCTAAGGACTCAGGAGCTGACTAATTTGACACTGCTTTGGCACTTAGCACCTAAATGGCCTGCAAAGAAACATGTCACATGAAGGTATAATTCAATTTGAATTGACCAGACTGATACATAAACAGGAAATGTTTTGTGACATGTAGACCTCTGTGCTACCATCTGCCAAACAATGAAACACTGCAAGGACTCTGGAGAAAAACTTCTTCCAAGAAAAATTATCCCATACAAATGAGGCCCTGCTTTTCAAATGATGATCCCTAAGCAAGAGGAAGGGAGCTTTGCCTTTTAAGTTAGAAACTTGCCAAAGCTTTTGTGTGTGTGTATGACTGCGTAAATCACGCAAGCTCAGCTCATATGGTGTCTGGATAGTCTTATATAGATCGGTGAGAATTGCACTGGCTGTGAGAATGATAATTGTACCTCTTGTACTCAAAACATGCTGCAAACCTCTATTCTTTCTACTTAATCCATGTGGTGAGACTTCAAAAAGGCTGGTGAGGGGAATGAAATGGGAAGGAGACCACATCCAGAGTGCCCAGAAAATTAGCATTTCACTGTTTAACAATATTTAGGACCAAGTGAGTACATTTAGTGTGTTCACGCCTGCACAGGAATATGGAGTACCCCAGCCTCTTGAGCAGGATGCTCCTTTGAGATGAATGTGGTCCAGGGAGTAAGCACAGAGATTTGTGAGGTGGCCAGGACTAGTGGTAAGATGTAGGCAGTAAAAACAATCATGGCTAGCAGGTCCTCCAGTTACCAGCAGAACTCATGGAACTGCTGAAGTTGTTAATTTTCTCTTTGAAAGTCTCATTTACCAGCCCTTGTTTCTAATTAGAGCAGGAAGAGGCGAAACAGGGAATGCTCTATTGCCTCATCTTTAACAAAGAAAGATTGTGGTCCATCCTCCTTGTGTCTCTTTGTTCAACATCATTTGTGTGAGGGGTGGAGGAGAGCTCCTCACTGCTCTGAAACCCCATGCTTGCAGGGAACCCAAACACTGGAAACTTTGGATGAAGAATAAGCATTTCCGGGCTCTCTAGGAGAAAGAGACATGGATCTTGGAATCCTGGGACCGAGTGGCAGAGAAAGAACAGACAAGGCAAGTTTTTACCTGAGGTGGTGCCTGTGGTGAATTTTCATTGAAATGAAGACATTTCAGCAAAACATTTCAGTTTCATCTAATCAGCATTTTCCGACAAAAGCTCTCACATAGGCTTATAAGGCATTCTAGTAAGGGGTGAGGTTTGGATTCCACCCCTTTTAGAAAAGCTATTTGATCATATTTTTGTTGGCCAGAAAATTGATATTCGGCCTAAGTGGCAATTTGCACACCTGCAGTAGAATTCTTTTACCTTTGGCACAGCAGAATTCTACAAGTGTCACTTGAGACAGAGTTATTCTTCTGATTTATGCTGTAATAGTTGCCCACCAGTAGAACCCTAATTGTCACAGGGACTGAATACACCTTCAGAAAAGACCTATCTGTCTCAGAGTTGACAACCAAAGTAGATGTTTCAGAACAGACACCTGCAGAAGCATTAGCCTTCAGAAACCTGCTCACCTGTTCTCACTGCAAGCACTTATAGTAAACTAATGGATATTTATTGCTCAGCCTGATTGGATTTTCACTCTGGCCAGAGGAAAGTCAAAGAACACTGAAAATCTCATCACTGAGGGACTACCTTCAGATGTTATTTAGGCTCATCTGCAGACCCCTATGACTTACCTTTTGCTGTTGTCAGCTAATGTGGATTCCTGACATTTAGTATCTTGCTTCATGCCTTGAGCTCTACTACATAACTACAGCTTTGGACTATTTATGTTCCTGCCATGATGTTGTGCTAATTGGCAACCAGTCTTTTTTGATACACCTGCCTTAAAAGATAAGTTCCTTCAACTTATTTCTACCTCTTGGATTTACAGCCTGGGGTGTTTGCCTTGGCTTGCAGGCTGGGTGTGATAACCCAGCCCCATTCTGCTGAGGCTGGGATGAAGGCTGGCCCAGCAGTGGGAAAAAGTCATCGATGGATCATTAAACGAAGAATGCTCCTACATGATTTAACCTAAGCACCCAAATCCATCTTCACAAAGTGGCTCTACTAGTTCAAATCTAAGTTGATGGAGATATTTTTGGTTTCATTTATAGGAACTAATTAGCACCACATGAATATGTGGGGTTGCAATGTCAGCAGGGGCAAAGAAAGCTTGCCCCACCAGTATGCAAGACAAGTCTGCTGTCATCCTCCTCCTCTGCACTTGGAGATTTTTTGAATTGAAGAAAGTTAATCATGCCAAAATGCATATTAGTTTCGTGGGGAAAACAGAATAGTGGCACACATCCCTCACTTGACTTGTGATCTGAATAGGATTTGACTGCATTCCGAGTAGGGTCTGAACCATTCTGAGCAAACATGGGCTGAGACTGGTTTTGCCTTCACAAAGGCAGTTGTTCTCATAAGTGTCACTTTGGCTTTGTTAAAATGGTGAAACTCTGAAACATTTATTCATTCCCCTAAATAGGGTTATTACTGCCACTTCTATCGTATTGTGTAGTAGTAAATATCTGTATCTTGGCCTTACAGAGCCAGGAAAATGGCAGTTATGAAAAGTTATTGGTTACAGTTTCAAAAACCATGAAGTTTGGGAATGTAAAATCATTTCAGTCAGTGTGCATAGGCTGAAAGCCTTCTCAGGATCTTAGGATTTATATGCAATGGTGTGTAAGATCTCTAAATGTTTGTTAAGCTTTTTGGTAACTTATTTGTCATGCTAGACATTTGTTATAATTACATGTGAGGGGTATTTGCATAATGAAAGAAAATGCCATCCATATATAATATCTAAAATGCTGTCTCTTTTATCATGGACCCCTGATGTAAGCAAAACTTAATTGATTTTCTTTTTCTGTCTTATTTGCCAAGAAAGTGAAATAGAGTCAATGAACTATGGAAAATAACTATTTTGAAGTGTTTTGGTTTGGGTTTTTTTTCCAGAACTTTCCATGAATCATCATCAGCTATTGGAAAAAAATATTCTACTAAAAATATTTAGTACTCTCCTTTCTTTCTTTTTCATGCCAGTTGACTTCAAGGAGATATTTTCCAGTGCAAGGAATCTGAGACAAGTTGATATTTCTATAAGCACAGGAAAGAAATAGCCCCCTTAATTCCCGGGGGGGGGGGGGGGGGGGTAGGGAAAAATCTGAGGAGTTTTTTTAACCCACAAACAGAAATGCACACAGATATGTTATAAACAAAGCTATTCCACTTTTCCTGTTGTTGGTGTGTTGTTCAATTACATTTACTCTTCTTTCCTAGGTACAAGGGTCTTTCTCTTTTACTGTGCTTTGAGGCCACCCAGATGCGTGTCCAATGTGCAGCTGGAGGGATCTGCCCCTTCTGGGGGAATCGCTTTCTGCTAAACTGTACCCATATAGCCCAGCCGATACTTTTGCTTTAATCAAACCAGGGTGAGCACAAGGGGTTTTCATGGCAGTTTGTGATTTTTTTTTTTTAAACAAAATTTGTTGACGTCATCATAATCTCAGCTGACCTTGCCTCATCCATCTTCTGGATTCTGGTAACCTCTGTGGGTTAGAGGTTGATTTTAACCCCCAGAGACCATAACCCAGAGGGTTATGTGGGTAGTAAAAAGATGAGGTCAACTGTGGTACACTGCAGTGGCAACCTGCTTCTATTGGGTATTTCATTAAACACCACACACTTGATCTCGCTGCCTCTGTGACAGACCACAGCAAGGTCATTATCTAGCAAACAAAAAGAGGAGGAGGACAAACTTAGTAAACATTATGTTTCTGCAAAAGGAAAGGATCAAACTAACATTCTAAGTCTCTTTCTATGATTCACACTCAGCCTGCAGCAATCACTGGGATGGTCTAACAACAGCAGAACAGGACAAATTCTGCTGTTTTATCCAAACCAAAATATTTGAGGCCTGTAATGCCCTTTGTGGCTTAAGGAAGTCCTGCAGGGTTTTGACCTGCCTTAATGTTTTCCATGTACTAAAGATCAATCATCTTGATGAAACTGAAGAGGTGGAGAAAATAGACAGGAAAACGATGGGAGCCCTGAGAAACAAATGACCTTATGTGCTTCTCTTAAAGCAGTTCAACAGTCTTGGTGAGCTGTTGGAGAAACTCAAGTTCTTCAGGAGAAGCAAGTGTATAAATGTCTACAGTGTCATGGTGTAACCCGTGTCTGATAATCACACACTGTATTTTATTTTGCTGCTGTTCAAAAGAGTTGCTTAAAAGCTGTTCGCACCTCATGGAAATGTGTTTAAAACTATTAACCCACTGCTGATATTTTTCACCTCGTGGAATTAGTGTCTTATCTGACAACCCAGGGGCCTGCTGTAGAAATAATTATGATATTGCAAACACAGAATTATAAATATAGGAAAGGACCAGGAAGAAAAAACCTATGATTTATGAAAGAAATGTAGATCACGGTGTCATGCAAATTATAGTGCCTTCACTGAGGAAAAGAAGTAGGAAAAAGTAAGGCAGAAATAAGGGGAAAATGGACTCAATTGCATCTCTCATATTAGAAAAAGCAACTTTTAAAAGATGTTCTATATGTTAAATGTTTTGTACTGGAAAACAGATCTTTATTCCTATCTGTAACTTCCCTGTAAAATACAAAGCACGGATATTTGGAGAACACCCAGTAACAACAGTTCACAGCCAGCACCTTGAAAATTTGTCTGTCTCAAGATTATTCTAGCAAAAGCCAGCATCCTTTGCCTTGCTTTGCATTTTAATGTACTTGTTGGAAAGACATGCTAGCTCTGAACATACAAACAGTGATCAGCAAGACAACACTGAGATAAATACCCTCAGCCACAATAGATGAAAAGTCAGGAAGATTCACCAAGACTCAGGATTTCAAAATCACAAATAGACTTTTTTTTTCTGAAAATCTTCAGAAAGAAACCAAATATCTAGTAAGTATCAAGAAAACATTTAACAATGCAAAAATCAGGAACCTTGCAATTCCATCCTCCCATATTTGAGCCCAGTAAGCAACTCTGCATTTGACCCTTTTATTTACTGGTCCTGTGAGGATGTTGGTGGGCTCAGCTCTGGAGCCCATCACACTGGGCCAGGCCATGGAGGGATCTGAAGCTTCACACAGGACACTTAGGGGTGGTGGAGAGGCTACCCCGGGAGAGGCACTGTCACCAGGTCTGCTCAGACCCGCTGCCCCCTGAGAGAAGGCACTGGTGTGAAAACTTGTAAAGCCCAGGGGAAGGTGGAATAACCCCCCTCTATCTATGCATGCCATTTCCAACCGGATCAAAGAGAAGTCAAATTTAAAGAAAACTCTTGGGTCTTATCGCAGAGGGATACTTGTAGCAGGATAAGTGGTCTCTTGGTTGGTCATATCAAGTGGATCCATGTGCAGTGTTAGCAGCATGCTGTCTCTCCCCTTTCATCCAAACTCAGAACAATTTGTGCAAAATTAATTCAGAGCTATGCTAGACCTTCTACCACTTGATGATCAAAGTGAGGAAAAATAGTGGAAAGGATTGAAATGTGGGGGTTTTTTTGTTACCTGTTACATCAGCAGTGGGGATGAAGCAGAGCACCACGAGGATCCCCAGGAGCATGGTGCTGATGGTGGGCCCGACGCTGTGTCCCCACCCCCTGCAGGCACTGCCACGTCTCCCAGGCCCCACACCAGCAGCCTCCCTGCCCTGTGGGGCCAGCCTGCACCCTCAACTGCTCACACAACTTCTCTCCTCCTCCCTCTGCAGCACATGATGCACTGCCAAGTGAAACCAGTGCAATGGCAAGGCTAGAACAGGAAGTTAAATTGTTTGATGGTTTTAGTCTTAGGTAGTTGCTTCTGCAAAGCTCAGTAATGCCTAAAAGGTGATGGGAGCCTGCCTTTCAAAGTAGGGACTGTTGGCCCTGTATTGCAAGATGTGCTTGTGTTTGTGGCTCTGCAAGGCTGCTCCTGTCAGGAAGGAGTGGACTTCCCTGGAGACACAGTGCTCTTTCTTTGCCAAGGGTACGTACAGACTGTTTCCATCTGATTCCATCACCGTGGTTAGAAGCAAACACCCATGGCCAGACCTGACCCCTCAGGAAGTCCTGTGCTCAGGAAGCTCCATCTTTCCTCATCCCTGGGAGCAGAAATATTCCTCTCTTGGCCTGCTGGCTTGCTTCTGCCTGCCTTCCCAGCCCCTGGGAATGCTGAGGTATTTTGGCAGTAGTTTGTTCACATTCATTTTTCTGCATCTGCTTGCTGCCGGAATGCAGAGCAAATAGTGCCAGAAATAGTGATCTGGGATACCTTCACATTTTGAAAAATGTTATGAATGAGTAATCCAATTAACATCTAAGTGCAGGCAGCGTGCAGCAAACACACTTCTCAGTCAGTGCTTTCATAGAGGTCTTATTATGTAAAGTTTTTCTCTTCAGCTTACTGAAGAGAAAAACTTTGCCTTGGAGCTCAATGTCACCTCTTCCTTTGCAAGGGAAGGGTTGGGAGAGCTGGTTGATGGCATTTATAACTGTGAGGAGCTCTGGTTATTAAATATTTATTTTGGTCCACCAAAGTAGAAATACTTAATGATATTAGTGCCTGTCATTGTCTGTGATTTATGAGAGAAAAGAGAAGGTGTTTAGCAGGAAGACTTTCAAGAAAATTGGGCTGTTACAGAAACGGATGAAGAGCCATGTACTGTTCTTTCATTTCCCTTAGTATCTGAAGTCTTTAGGCTATGTTTTGTCAGAAATTACAAAAGCAATTTAAGAGTGGCTTTAGCTGGTATATCCATTTGCAGTCTAGGAATTTCGACAATATTCTTTTGTTTTGTAATCGGTGTAAGTTGCCTGCAGTACTGAAAGTTTTGGAATTTCCTTGTACTTAAAAAATAAAAACAAGAAAAAAAATTAGATTCTCTCTCTCTTAGCCCATTTCTGCAGTTTCTACATAAATGTCCTGCCACATTTTATGAGTCACATGAGTGTACCTGCGGTTGTCAATGAGGTAGTCTCAGCTTAAGTTGAAGTGAGAATCCCTCAACAAAGTTACAAAATTCAGGATCTTTTTGCTGAACTGTCCTGTCTCCGATATGAAAACCCACTGTTGTCACATCTTCTGGCTCAGGTAACTCAGCTTACACAATCTGCATCCTGGCTGTCAGATCCTTTCTGTACTGGATGTGGATATGGACTATAAATGCCCAAGGAGTACATTTTATCCTCATCACGGAATTAGCAGAATATATCCCCCAGAGAGACTTACTGTCATTAATTTCACTGGCATACCCTGGCAAAGGGACACCATTTAGATGGAAACCTGATTGAGGAAACAGTCCTGTAGGAAGAGATTCTGCTCTAAGAAAACCCATGAGGGAACAGTGTGCACTCCCTGCATGAGGACCCATTTATTCCCTTCCCTCCCTTATCATATGCCTCACCCATCGTGAGGGCAGACCAAGGCACTGATTGCAAACAGGGACTGGACTGGTGGAATAGAGGAGAAGGAAGAGGAGCCACTGAGCAATTCTCCACTGTGGCTCTAGAGACCAAGCTATGATGTATCACTGCTCTCTGAATTAATGAATGGGGGTACCAGTTTTGCCCTTTTCAGAGGCTCCTTTTTTCAGTCATGATTTCAGTTTTGTGTAATGGCTTCCTCTTTGATCCCTGGAATAAGGAAGGGCTTTTATTTTTTTAGCCCCAAAATAGCTCTTGGGTCATCTGCATTTCTTGATTTTCTAGGATTTTCAAAGGGTACAAATCATTATTGTGTTCCTGAGGATATGGCTCCATTCCTTCTCCAAACTGCAGCTCTTTCTCTGATTTAAACAGTTCATTTCCAATCATTTGGACACTTGATTTTCTCACCTCACCTGTATGATCCTTTTCTTTTACCAAATTTATCATGAGGATATGGGAAGAAGATTTTCAACAAGCCATCTTGCACTTAGAGCAAACCACATAGAAGTTTATCTAGGATAAAAAGCAAGAAAATACCTTTGGTATGTCCTCACTCTTGTATTTTCATCATTCTCCAACCTCTCTAGGTATCTGTCTTTTTATACCCTGAGCATTATCTAAGGGAGTTCTGCAGTAAGATTAATTCAGGCACTATTGATTTCTATTCTTACTCCATTTTGCATTAAGATTTCAGTCTGTTGAGTCTGTCTGTACCCTGACAGACTGGATCTGCTTGCTGTCACAGCCATGGAAATCCTGACTAACATTTTAATTTCAGTGGAGCTAGAGATGTGAGAGCACTGAAAGAGCTAAAAATGAAATTTGGCCATGTTTGGGAAAAAGGATGTTTCCATCCCACCACAAAATGGCTGAAATTGCAATCCAGGAGAAGAAAACTAAAAATTTATAAACGAGGTTACAGGGTACACAAGAATCTAGACTATGAGCTTGGGCTTTTTACATCACAGTTTGTAAATAAAACAACTGTCTGGGCATTTGATCAGAGCTTTTCATGCCTACCATTAGAAAAACAAGCACTGACAAGAGCTGTGACTTGAGTTTTAGAGAAATTTGACATGATCTAGTCTGGTTTCTTGAGGATTTTCTGGAAATCTTTAAAAGAATCCCAAGAAATCCCAAGCAGGCTGCCAGTTTGATTTTATGTTAAAGAATGAGGAAGCAATGACCAACATATCCTGAGCCAAGTGTTCAGCTGTTAGAGTCAAGAAAGATATTACAGATTGGTTATGATTAAACAAGTGGATAGTTTTGAAGTTAATTTTAAAATAAATGAAGTCTTCCTTAAATCACTGGAAGTTTTCTATTGCCATAATTGTTCCCAGCACATATTCCTGTTCTCAAACAAATGGAAGTGTATATGCATGCTAGAAGAGCAATTGCACCAAGATACTATCATTCACTTATTTCTGAGGACTCCAATCCAATGGGAGAGCAGTAGGTCACTAAAATTCCCTTTAGCTACCATAGACAATTAACTTTTAAGTCCCTGGACTATCCTGAAACTACATACTAAGGTTAAATTTAACAGTTATCTGAGAGACTCTTCCTCTTTTTTCCCTGCCATAAAGAATCATGACACAGACCTTGATCAAGTAGTGTGGGTAGGTGTTATTTTGCTCGTTCTGTGTGCTGGTGTATTGTCAACTGCTAAAGTAAATGCTCTGTTTCCCACAACTGCAATTCTTAAAACATCTTTATTTTTCCATTGCTGCTACAAGTAATGATTTGTTTTGAATAGTGCTGTGCATTCTTGGGAGAGAAGAAAGGTTGATTCTTTCACATCTTTCTCACAAGGGAAGTGTGATTTAACCAGCTGCTGTAGAGATGTAGAAGTGGGGTGACAGAAAGGGTGTAAGAAGTAGATGAGCTACTTTTAACTAGGAAGACAATGAATGGTCTATGTTATTCAGCTCTTACTGTGTCCAATAAGTTGGGCCTTAGGAGTTACACTGCATTTGTCATCTGAAGAACTTCACAAAGTTACATGTTGTTATCTTTCCTTTACAGATGGGGAATGCAGTCATGGAAAGATAAAGAGACATGCCGAGGACATACCTGAGGTTAGTGGTAGAGCTAAGAGCCTCTACAATAGCCCCAGTAAGCTCTCTACCTTCCACAGTCTGATTGCTTTTCTGGTAGCCTCCATTCTATAGTGTCATTTCCCTTGCACAATGACAAATTTTCACCATGCTAAGTCTTCGCACATCCTTCTTCCTGTGAATCCAGATGTCTTCATCCTAAAGTACCACCATCACACTTAGAAAGAAAATCAATATACTCCTTCAAAGGGAATTTTAAGTTGGTTTTCTGTAATTTAAAATGTTACAACTGATGTCTGGTAAGTAGGAACCTTCTAGGGTCAGAACTCCATAAGGTGTGTCACAGTGGAAAGAGAGCTTTCTCTTTTGGAACGATGTTACATTTGTGTTTCCAGGCCTCCAGATAGCAGCCCATAAATGTGTCACTGATGTAGGACTAAGCACTACCATCAAACACATACAAATTGGAGAGAGAGCTTGATGGAAGCCTTCCCTATCTGGGAAAAGAAACATTCCTTGACAGACTGATTATTTTTAATGCCAATAGCTGGAAGCTGTTCATTAGTGTTTGTTGGGAAAGGGGCAGAAGTTCACACATGTACATTCTGGGCTCTTTTCAAGTTAAAAATCTCATCCAAGTTTCAAAGTTGTAACCATTTCTTCTGGCTATACCTGTTCCTGGTTTGGACTGTTAGAACAAATCTCAAAGGATTAATGGATAGAGGGAGAATGGCTCAGAGTTGCATGATTAACTCCATCTCCTGTAACTCCTGCCTGTAATCTGACACATAGCTGCTGCTTCATTAGGGGCCACTTGTTCAGGTAGCAACATCTGAAAAAAACCCACAGGTGAGTACATATGTGCTAAATGTTCTCAGATTAAGGTTAGAGGGAGAATGACTTCTGTTTACGGCACTGCCTGCTCCTCTTTTCTCTTGGGCAGAGAAGGTGGAGAACCCTGCATTTTATCATGGAAGTTGTGGCAACAAAGCAGTGTTGTCCTGCGCAGGAGGGAGTTTGGAAGGCCTCATTCTTTGAGAGGGAGATAATTTATTTCCCTCTTCTTTGTCCTGCTGAAGACAAAAGACATGAATAAGCACTGCTGGAATATTATAATCAATTTTAAATAAGAGGAGGCAACTTTCAAAGACCTTAAGGTCTAGAAATCTTCAGCAGGCAAATTAAAAATTCAGTTTTGTGTGAAAAGACAACTTCCAGATCTGTCTGTCTACAGTTTGTCCAGAGAAATTACATAGATCCCTAAATGTCAATAAGAAGATTTCTGTCTCCTGGGACTGCAGTATCACAGAAGGTCCTGCAAGGTCTGTACAGGGCTGCAGAGGGAGGAAAGGCTTTTGTGCTGAATGTCAGGCCCATAAAGCAGGAGTCCAGGCCTGGGAGGTACACATCCAGTATGGATGGAATTGGCTTCTCTAGCAACAATGCCAGCATTTCCTTTTGGAGGGAAATAATTGACTAATATTACTGCTGCCAAAAGCAGCACATGAATAGTATGGATGATCAGAAACCAGACCCTGGGGTGAAATAAAAATGAAATCAAACTGGTGGTGTAGATGCTTGAGTCACTTGGCAAATGTTAGCTGTAGTAAGGGAATACTGGAGCTGGGATTTCCAGGGAATTGCCTGCATTGCCTTCATTAGTAGAGAACAACCTGTATAGCTTGTATTTATGGATAAAGCCTTAGCTAGAGAAAACACTTCCACCTCCACTGACTTCTTCAGAACTAGGACAGCCCAGGCTCAGCTCAGTATATTAGGATTTAAGGCTGTCATGTTCAAGCTCATTTTTAAACCTTTAACTCTTTCACTTCCTCATTGTCATATTACTTTTTGTCTTGCCCTGCCTTTCATAATGATGGCAGCAATGCTATCAGCATGGGACATGGATGGTGTAGCACCACACCATTAGAGTTCTTCCCATTTACACAAACTTGGAAGGAAGCATTACTCATGTTTATGGACAATTGAAACTAGAATAGAGCACTCCATACAATGGGAGCCCCTTTGAGGAAGTGTCAGAGGGCTGCCCAGTGCCCTCGCTCATACAATGGAGTGTATTCTTTGCGCTTACTTCATTCTGAGTAGCCCTCACAGGAAATAATTATTTTGGTAGACACTAGCACACTCCAGCTTGCAGGATAAGCGTTTCCAAATTACTCCTTTTCCCGAAGACAGTGGCTTCTTTAGGCCTAGGCAAACCTAGCTTATGTCCAAATTCAACAACTTTTTGCCTGAGAAGTGCCCTATTCTTAGACTGTGGTGTTGCCAACACCAACCCACAGAGAGGTTTTCTGCCAAAGTGCTATGAGAAACAGACTTTTCATTGTATTTCTGCTACATCAGAAAAGTACTGAGTCATAGCACACTGGAAATGTTTGTGCGGGGCTGCATAGGAAAACACCATAAATATATTAGAAAGAGTCTTAAATGTTTTTACATAGTAAGTAAGGACCAAAATTCTTCATTCTTAACTGTGAAAAGTGCCTAAAGCAAGAGGAAACCCTTTTCAAATCACAGTAGGAAGTATCTGCTTACTGATTTGGACATGCATGTGAATTCTGATAAGTGCTTATTAATTTTATAATGGATTTTTTCTTAGAAAATAAATCCTGCTTTTATTCAACATGTCAGCATTTCCCTTAAAGTGTTCCTTTAAACAGGAAATTGGAAATAATAATTTTGCTGTTTACAAAGACCTTATTGGGTTCAGAGGATAGGAATCCCTGCTGGTTTAAAGAGGAGGAGGAGGAAAAAAATCATATGGTGGTTTATTAGAAGTCACATCCACGCAAGAAGCAGAAAAAATTTCCATTCTTTGTTTCAGAGGTGTCCACTCTGCTACTGATGCAAGACACTGAGTCCATTAGGGAGTCCTCTGGGTGCTGAAGGTTTAGATGTCTCTCCTAATGTGTCCTGTGACTTGGGCCCAGCAAGTATTGGTACCTCAGAGATGGCGGTGGCTGTCACAGGCTCATCCCTCAGCACAGGAGCCACAGGTGCACACACAGCCTGGCCCTGGGAACGGGCATTTGCTGTCCTTTGGCTGGAGCATACCAGGGCTGAGCAGCATGGCCACTGCTGAGGGGCTCATGGCAAACAGCAGAACTGCCCTTACAAGCTAAACCTTAAACCAGACACCATCCAACACTGACTGACAACCAAACACTCTGTGCCAGAACTACCCAGGAAATTTATATCTGAGCCTGTTGGCAACTATTAGGATTAGAAACCTGGGGTTTCATATGGCTGCTGCCTTATATGCAGATAGATTCCTTTCTAATAAACCAGAATAATCTCCTCTTTTTCGGTACACAAAGTTTGACCCTGAAGAGGTCCTGCTACCTATTGCTTATTGCAGCTTTTGGATAATCTTTCAGATGATATTAAAATACAACCAAATCTTAATATCTCACGAAGCTTTGGAGGTTATTAAAAGCAATGTAAAACCTCTGGGTTTGCTGATTATTCAGAACAGTCTGAGAGTTTGTAGAAACTGAAGTACATTTTTGTAGCCAACTCTGTTAAGGTTTTATGATAAAATTAGAGTTCATGTTTAAATTTCTGAGCTTTTAGTTTTATGCCTCAGAAACCTGAAGTTTCCTGGTGTCATTTTTCTATGGTTTCAGCACATTATTTTTGATGACTCTATTATCCCTAATTCTACATTCTATTTGCACATGCCTTTTTTGAAGAAATATTCTCACAAGCCTCCAAAGTGTCCATGTGGCATGTAAAAAAGACAATAACTAATTCGGTCCTCCTTTCAAAATTGGAAGTAATTTTGTAAATGTTTTTCACAAAACAAATTATTCTGTTTAACATTTTGCCTGTTCAGCCAAATTTCCCTTAGTTAGTATTACTCAAATTTCCATGATTAGTTGCATGTGGGTTTTGTATTATATATAATATCCTTGGAGGTTTTCACAGAGCAGCCCTGCAGGATAATAGACAAATTAGGAAGCAGCCGATCTTTTGGAACTAGAAGAAAGCGATTCATGACTATTCTCATGATTGCATCTCACTCCTGGTTCCTAGGGGTCATGTTTATTTAAGCAGTTAGTTTAACAATTTATTTGTGAGTCCTAAACATTTTGTAAACAATTTTTGATACAGATTAATATTAATGATTATTATCTGTTCAGTAACTGATATGCTTCCATCATTATTCTCCTGGTTTAAGAGTTTTAGTTCTTCCATCAGAAAAGATAGCATGTGAATTAGGCAACCAGCCACATACCCTTTGGGGTAAAAAATACTTTGGGTATTTTCAGAGACATTGGTCTGCAAACAACTCATCAATTGAAATGTATTTGTATAATCTGTTTGGTGAATATTTACAATTAATCCGACAAACATAGGAGTCAGGATGATGTGATGGTCAAGTCATAAGTAGGAAAAAATGGACTAAATTAAACAAATCCCTTATTACCATAAATAATTCATCCAGCTCCAGGTCTGGAAAAATTGCACTGCACTAACATAGCTAGTAGAAATAAATTCCTTCTTTTCTGAATGCCTAGAGGGTATTAACAGTGTGAGGTCACTAAACTTGTATAAAGAAGGTAAATATCTTGGATTGTATCAGGGAAAATATTCAAAAAAGCCCAATCTCTAGTAGTATTGCACTGATGGGTAGGAGAAGGAGTGTTTAGCTCTTTATTTGACCTTTATTGGAGTAAAAGAGCAACCTTCCTTTTCAGTTTTTCCACTGGACTATTTTGTAAAGAGGTTTAACTGACATCATCACTTTGATATTTCAACATTTGCTCTTCTCTCTTCCTTTCATCCCTGGAGATAGGTTATACTGGTTTTCATTTGTTCATTACCTTAAAATAATGCATTGAACTAGGCTAATATCAGAACACTCAAGCCAGCATCGGTTCTGGGCAGGCAGGAGCCCACAGAAGTGTGGAGAGCCAGAGATAGCACAGGATCTCCCACGTCCTCGCTGCAGCCCGGCTGTAAACACTGGCAGGAAGTGTGAAGAGCACACACCGTACACAACTCAGGCATGAACAGGCAGCCTAAGGTGGAGCTTATTGTTCAGCTGTAATCAGCTGAAGGGGTGAAGGCTTTAAGGCAGTAGTGCAGATTTCAAAGCAGAAGGAGCAAGCCCACAGTCGAAGTCCAGGTTGCAGCCATGCCAGGAATGCCTGTTTGTTACTGTCCCATCCACTGAAGAAAAGCAAGGACTGTGGGCTGAGCATCTGGGAGAGAGCAGGTCACCTGGGGCCCAGGTGCTGGTGTGTTAGAATTCCAGGACACCCAACGCAGCTCCTGCAAACAGAGTTTGCCCCTGTTAATCTGAGAATATAACTCATGGATCTAGGGAGTTATGGGCCCTCATACCAAAATCCATAGCTCTACAGAGCAACCCTCCTCAGCCACTGTCTGCCTGTACTGCAGTGTATTTTCTTCTTCAGACTTTCACCTACAGTGTATATGGTGGAACAACAGCCCATTTTCACCAGACAGCAAAGTCATCCATATATATATCCTTGCCCAAAACCCTTCCACTTTGTCTGAATATGGATGTATCGATGTATAGAAGAACACTGCATGACATTTGCTGCTTTTTAAAAAAGGTCAGCATTTGGGTGCAGTTCAACAAGACTGAAATCCTGGCCCCAGAAAAATCAGTGGGATTTTTGCCATGGATTTAACTGAGCCAAGATTTCGTACCCACTCATCATTTGACCTATTGAATTCTGTTAAAATGGTAAGCCTGGACTGTGGACCATGTCAGAAGACTATCTTCCCACATTTTGACATTTTGGTTTCTGCTGTATTACATCCCAGTCAGAGATATTCTACAGCCTTTATGCTTTTTGTGGGTTTGTAGGTTTTTTCTCCTTGTAATAATTAGCTAATCCTGCTTCTAGTTCTGAACAGAACATGAATGCAAGACAAGAGATGTATGTGTTCTTCAGTTAAAGTAAAGATGCAAATTTTATGTCTTCCCTTCCTAATGTTTGCAGGTACTCAGGTTTTGTGTGAGACATGTAAGCTGTAGGCTGTGGTGTGCTTGTGTGGTTACATCACATTTTAGGAAGTGTGCTGGAAGGATGTAGATTAGTTTGTTGATTTGTTACTCGGTTTTGGTTGTTCCGTCAGCATTTCATTGTTCAAGTAAGACAGATATGGGCTGAGCTTTGATGACTCTCAGACATATCATCTTGCATGTTGTAGATAGAGGAATGAGCTGAAAGGCTGGAGACCAGTTTCTAACCCAAACAATTCAGAATTTGGAAAATGTGCCAAGTTTGACTCTTGAAACCATAAGGCCTAAAGCCTTCTAAATGTGCCTTCTCACCACAGAGCACATGGACAAGTCTTCTCTAGTTTGTCATCTAAATTTTCACAGCCATCTTCGCTATTAGGTAGCAGATATGTTTAGATGAAATCCAATTTCTGGAAGATACAATTGTGCTACCTTGTGGGCAATTGGCATTGGTGATTTATTCTTGGGTATATGCACTTTAACAGGTGTACCTAAAAACCTGTGGAGATAGTTGTACAAGGAGCAAGGCCAAACATGTTTGACGGTGACATGGGCAGCTGTCTCTGTAGCATTTGTGAAAACCCTGATGATATGAGGCTATTTTCTGTGATGGCAACTAGAAGCACAATTTAGCAGCTGCAGGTGCTGCCAATTTTTAAAAACTCACAAAGCTCTCTCTGCACCTCACATCAGATACCACGCACAGATAAGAATGCTTGAGAGGCGTCTGCACGCTAGTGCTGTCTGATGTCTCTACATGCTGAAGAAACAGGAGGCCTACAGCTCTTCTTGCTACACAGTTAAAATGCTGGCTTTGTGATCAGAATAACAACACAGCCAAAGTCCTATTTTCAGAGGAGCTAAGTGCTTCCATGGCCTACTTTTGGAAATTGAAAGAGAAGGAAGACAGCAGCCTAAAGAGTATAGACCTCAAGAACACATATTTTAAAACTTTCAGAGATTTGGTTGGGAGGATCCTGCTCTGGCAGATGTAAGGGAAAGGTGGCTGAGAAAAAGAAGACAGGTATTGCTGAAGATGAGTATACAAACATGGTGCTAGCATATAGGATTGAAGCACAAAAGCAAGAGCAAAATGAAGTAACATGAACAAATTGCATAAAGACTAGTAAGAAACACTTCTGCATGTACACTCAGAGTAAAACAAATCCCAGGGAAATGGCTCATTACTGCACAGAAAGGGGAAATGTTACTCAGAAAGCCACGTGCTGTTTTTGACTCAGGAACTTCAGGAACCAGCTGCAGGCAGGTAACCAGCACAACAGTCACCACAGCAAAGTGGTATGATCTGCATCTAGGATAAGGAAAGAAGGGGTTGGAAAGGGCATAAAGAAGCCAATTATATTCAAATTAACTGGTCTTGATGAATTATAGCCCAAAATACTTGGAGAATTACCTGACATAATTTCAGAGCCATTTATGGTTCTCTCAAGAAAGGTGAAGCATCAAAGAAGGGAAGAGGGCAAACGCAATACTTCTTTTTCTCTCTTTTTAAAGGGTCAGAGCATTACAGAGCTCAGCTTATTTCAGTTCCTGAAAAAATACTGGAAAAATTGGTCAAGCCATTATTCATAAGTACTGAGAGGCAAAAATCATGGCTCTCTGAAGAGCAAGCTGTGTCAAACCATCTAATTCCATCATTTGATGAAGTAATCCTTACCACACTGACAGGAAGAAGCAGTAAATGCCATATATCTTGATTTTCATATTTTTTTGGCAGAACTTTATGTAAGCAAGATAGAGAAATATGGCCAGATGAAAAGTGAGTCTCAAACTGTTTGGCAACAAGGCTGAGTAGTTACAGACAATTTGCTGTCAAAATAGAAGTATAAACTGAGCTCCTCAGGTCTGAGTTCCACAGGAATCTGGTCTGGCCTGGCACTGTTCATTACTTTCATTAATAACTTGAATGATGAATAGTGTCTGCTTTTCAAACCTGCACACAGCCCTGGGTGGGAGGGACTTCAGGCATGTTGGGGGATAGGATTCTAATGGTAGAAAGGGAACAAGCTGTAGAACTGTTCTTAACAAAACCAGTGAAGCACAAGGTTCCTGTGCGATGCAGAAACAGTCTGCAGCACAAGGACACAGTGAGGAACAACAGGTGAGGCAGCAGCTCTGCAGTGGGAAATAGAAGGTCTGTGAGGATCCACATCAGCAGTGCCTTTAGCTAGAGCAGCAAGTGGTGTTCGGGGCACTGTGTAGAGAGAAAGCTGTGCCCAGATGGAAGGAAATAAGAGGGATGCAGTAAGATCAGTCAGAAGGCTGGAAAGGATTGAAGGATGTGTGTTCACTCAGAGAAGAGGGGACTGGGGAGGAACAGCAGTCACTGAATACAGGAAAGATGATGCAAAGAGGAAGGAAACCACATGTCCTCCAGTCTGTTGTAGGCAAGGCAAGTACTCATGGATTGCACTGCAGCAAGTCAGACTTCAGCATTAGGAAACGCTCTCTGAAGGCAAGAGTGCCCCAGCAGAGCAACAGACTGACCACAGGTTTCCATGTCTAATGCTGGAGGCTTTTAACTGGTTAATCATCCATCAGGAAAATTTTAGGTGTTGTGCAAATCCTTTTTTGGATCATGGTCCTCTCATGTCCCTGTTTCTTCAGCCATTGGAAAGTGTGCAACACATCACAGTGAGCAGGTACAGCACTTGTAAAGCCTTGTGAATCTTGTAGGGGAAGTCTGTACATCTTACTGCAAGATCATAAATGCAGGGAGAATATTTATGCAGAGCATCCTGTCACCCATGGAACAAATGACCTGGTTTTCTGTGAAAGACTTCGCACAAAAGGAGGGTCCTTGACTGACTGGTAAAAATAACATACATCACATGTAGTTTTGAACATCATACCAAGTGTTCACTATCTTCTTGAACCCTTTAAATTTTTAGTAAGAACTGCTCTCTATTTTGGTATTTTTTATTCAAGAGCAATATATCCAGGGAAGAAACCCTGCTAAAATATGTGGTCAGGTTGAAGTTGGCACTACTCCAATGAAATTATTCACACTTTTACCATCAAATAATTTGTTACTGTTCTCATGAGTTACTGTGGCATTTGGAAAGTTATTACATATTATTATAAATCAAATGGCAAGTGGCAGACATCAAAAGGGCAAGTTCATTAGCCAAACATTGCTTGTTCACAAACACTCATGGCTCATACATCTGAAAGTTTCTTTTATGGGAAAAAAAATTATTTGAAGGTTTCCTGTACTCCTGGGCTTCACTTCCATAAAATCCAACAAAACAGCTGTGGTTGTGGTATTTCTGTATTATCCCTGCTTGCAGTCTCAGCTGAGACTGGGATGTGTCCATAACAGCACAAGAATGGGAGCACACAGCTGTAAGGCATCTGACACTGCCACGTTCAGTCAAGTCACCCGGGAGAAGAGGTTGGCCAATGGCCTCACTGTCACTGTGTGATCACAGCGTGTCCCTTATGAACAGAACTTTTTTCCTGGAAAGGGAGGCACTACTTGAAGCAATAAATGTCATAATATATGTAGTGCTTATTCAGAACAGAAAATGCCCAGCCCAACCCCAGAGGCACTCTGGAACTCTCCCATAACCTGTGATGGGAAGCTTTAGGAAGAGAAACATGAAGAACCTTAGCAAAGCCAGACAACTCAGCTATTTATGATTTAGTGACCTAGCAGGGTTCACTCTGCTTCTTTCTGACCCCAGTGGTTTTCTAATTCCTGAATTTTGCCCAGACTAAAGAGTTAGTATCTTCAGTTTACAGCTCTGTGGTCCCTGTTTCTCTTGCATCTGGTAATACCTTTCAGGGGAATCTGCCCTTCTCCAAGACCATGGGACTGGAACCTTCTGAGAGGTTCTCCGGGAAGTTTCCTGTGATTCTGTGGTCACACGGCACACAAGGCACTGCAGTTGTCACCTGCAATATAATAAGCATACTGTTCTTGGTGCACAGAGAACACCTCACTGGTCTGCTCCATTCACCTCTGTTTTCTTATTCCCTTGTCCCTTTCTGCACTGCACAGGATTGTACACCATAGGACATTTTTCCAGCCACTCTCCTGTCTCTTTCCTTTTATGGGTGTTTATTTTATTGGTCTCATACCCTTTCCTCTAGACTTTGCAGAGGCCCTTAGAAAAAGGGTGCATCTTTACCAGTTTCTGTGGTTTCTTTTGCAAAGGACAGCCTGTCCCCAAGTCCAGCCAGATCCTTGCAGATGTTTATTCAAACTGCCAGACTCCTAGAGGTTTGCCCACTTAATATCTAGCGAGTGTGCTGGAGTTGTTTGCAGAATGCCATGGTAACAGAGGAAAACACCGCTGTGTCATTTCATGTGAAGGAACACTCTGAGGAGCTGGGCCTGAAAGTCTCAGTGGTCTTCTTCACTGTCTGGCCTCCATTTCTCATAACCCTTCAGGCAAAGATGTTTCTGTGTCAAGAACTGGCCAGTCCAGAAGAGCAGAGTCTGTGCCAGGTCACCTAGACATGATTGCAATACAAGTAATATGACACGTCAAGATAATCATAGGTAGTGTGTGTATTCTAGTGATTCTGCAACTTCTGGAAGCTATATGGAAACAATACTGCCCGAGGGCAATGCCAAGGAAAATTTTTTTGGTTACTAATGTGATGAAAATGATTCCTAAATCTGCAAGGTATAAATAAAATATTATTCACTGGCTTTTATCTACAAAGTTAATTAATCAAATGTCTTTTAAAAGAATGGGATTGTGCTACTAAGGTGAAAAATGAAAATCCCCCAGGAAATTATCCTGGTTCTTCCTGTCTTTTTGATACTGCACCAAACAACAGCACTAACTTACCAGAGGAATGAATGCTTGTCAGAGTGCAGCAGAGAACTTCACGGTACTATTTTTCACCAGTTTTGGATCAGATACAGTGTGACCTTTTCTTACTATTCAATGCTACCTCTGAGTTGAATATACTGCTGTGTCACACTTACAGTATCATCATTCTCATGGTGCAAGGGCAGACTTACGCAGCAGAAGAGTCCCTTTGACTTTTTAACACCTTAGTGGTTTGAGTCACAGCACCACAACAGCAAAGAACATATTCTTTAATGCTGTAAACATTGACCATTCCTCATGTGTCTTTAGTCTATTCCTTATTGTCAGTTCAGGTTGGTTTCAGTGTAGTGCATTTTGAAGCCACTAAATTTTATCTGTAAGACAGAAACAAATGTACACTGTGTAGAAAACCTACCCCGTACCATGTTTTTCCTAATTAAAAACAGAGAATGTATGACATAAAGCTTGTTTCAGGTTTGCAATGAGTTTTGTACAAGGAATCAACTCCATGTTTATTTTGTCTGGACAGATGACTTCTCTTACAAATTACTGCTATCAGTTTCCTGTAACATCTCATTAGTAAATCCAGTAATTCCTGTTGCCATTAAACTGCAAGAGGTCCTAACTTAGTGGTTCACCTGCTAACAGGACTGTAATGGCATGAAACTTGAAGGTATGAATGATTCTGAGCAGCAAAAAGGCACTGTTTTCTAACCTGCATCCCACAGAATAATCACAACTAGAGTACAGCCCTCAAATCACACAGTGTAGTGTCAGGTTGGGGCTTTGGAAAAGGACAAAATTTCAGAGGTCAGTGTTCAGTTTCAAAAGTCAAGTTTTTATTTTATTGGCTGCTACCTGAATGCATGTGGATTTGCATTTTCTCTTTAATATAAAATATCCTCAACTGCCTGTCTGCCTAGCCTTGATTAGTTCTGATGCGAAAACAAATGTAACCCATCCTGCAGCAAATCCCAAGACACCGTGTTCCCGTCCAACTGGAAAACCCCAGTGAAGCAATATAAACTCAGTAATAATAACAAGTAATGACCATGGCTTAATGAAGGGTGGCAATCCTGCTCTGGGGAGATATGTAATGGATGTGCCTGTTCTGGTAGCTTGATCCTGTGCCAATTCCCTTCCCTTCATGTTTGTTCATCCCTATCTGCTTGTATAGATAAAGGCAGGAACTCCTCCAGTGCAGGGAGGAAGGCCAGCACCCAGATGATATGCTTGGACTAAACTCCCGTGGCAGCCTGGCCTCAGGTCTCCTTGCCTTTGGAATGCGACAAAAAGCAGGTCTTTACTTCTGTATGAAGAAATTAGCTTTTTTTCCTGCATGTCTGAGCTGGACTACTGCTTTTGAAGTATTGGTGTCCTGGTTAATTTGGTGTTTCAACTGCTGAGTGCAATAGGATGCTTACTAAGGGAGCTGAACAATTGAAAGGAGGAATCTATTATATGTTTTTTAAAGTGCTACTGTAAAACACTGAGGCTAGAAATCAGGACCCAGAACACACATGCATTGAGACTAATAGGCCTTACATACCAGAGCTAGAAAACAAAACAAAACAAAACTGAAAAGAAAAGCGAGTGGTCTCCTTTTCCTCTTCATTTTGATTTACTGTTTCTTGTCCTCAACCCAAGAGTAACCACTTAAGGGAGGCAAATGTTTTCTGTCTTTCCTTGCTTTTGAGACTAATGCCTCCCAACCAAATTAACAGTACTGGAGATGCAGCTGTCTTGGAAGTCAAAGATGTCTCAGTAAAGAGCACATACCAGCCTCTGTGAAGGGTCTTGTTTCAGACCAAAAGTAAATAGCCAGTGTCACACAAATCTGCATAGTGATTGAACACTGGAAAACATAACTGGCTGGTTTTTTCCTTAGTCATGAAAGGTTAGACTTGTCTAAAATTGCCTTCTTTGTATGATGCTTTAAGATGGAGAACTGAATCCAGAACACAGATTTTATGCATTAACTAGTGAAAACACAAGCAACTTTTCATTTTAGAGATCTTTCTGGAAAGTAGCCTTTCCTGTTTAATACTGAAGAATTACACTGCAGAAGTAGGTGATCTTTTCTGCCATACCTTCATTTAAGCACAGTAATAAGCAACAATCTTTCCCAGTTTATTTGTCATTTCTTTTGTTGAAATTTAATATCTTTTATAAATCCTACAGAAGCTTTCACTACAGATAAAAAAAGCTCATCTTCTGCTCCTGCCTTCTCCTCGTAGCATCATCTTTATCAGAGCACAGAACACTTATGTTTATTTATTTATTTATTTGTCTTGCAAATGTCTGATTTATTGACCTAAGAACAGTCCAGGTCAACAAATATGTACTAACTGTCCCCTCCCAACTCCATTTTCTGAAATCCTTTCCCAGCTGGGAACAAGAATGAAGTTATGGAGTTCTATTCCAGCAGCATACCAAGGAAGAAAACAAATTTGCCATTTATACTACACTTACTATGTATTGCCTCAGGTAATTAATTATCTTTTTCTGTCTATGCAGATACTATTTTAAATATATACGTGCAGAATCTAAGTCAAGTATCGCTCAGATTTTTGACTTGATGCTGCACAGATTTTAACTTCTTCAATATTTAAGGGAAGAAGGATGACTTCACGGTTAAAAGTACAGGTCTAGGAGTCAAGAGGTCTGAATTCCATTTCTGTGCTGTGCCACAGGCTTCCTGTACACCCTTGAGCCACGCATGTGACCCCTGTGTGTTTTTATACCCATTTTTATTCCCCCTCTACTAAAGGGGGAATAATGACTGCTTCATACACATTGCTGCTGTGAGGCTTCATTCATGTTTCTCTGAAAGTGTTTCAGGTTCTGCAGAAGAAAAGAACTTCAGAAATAGAACCACATCTCAGATTTAATACTGTTTGAGCTGTCTAGCCTAAAAGTAACCTCACCCAAAGGGGATGGTATTTGTAAATGTCATCCTTAAAATGAAAAATCTGTTCTCTTTTTTCTGCGCCTCCATGCTCTTTCCATTTCCCTTCTTTCCCTTCCAACAAGCTGCAGCATGGCTAAAATACCTCCTCATCCCCTGGGACACCAGCTGATCACAACCTGGGTATGGGGTTTGGTTTATGTGGAGATGTGCATGCACTTATGTTGCAACGTTCTTTTCTCTGTCTCTGAGCAGACAAACAACTCTGCAGAAAGAATAGAGCTAATCTGTATTTGATTTAAACCAGCATTTGGAAGAGGCTGAGCATTTAAAGGAAATGATTGGTTTTTAGTTTCATTTAAAACAAAGGGATTCCCAGACTCTGACATTTCTGTGGACTTGGGGATTTTTAATCATCTCTAGAGGGTTTCTGAAGGTGCAGAGATGAGATTCTATGCTGCTGTTGGACATGAGTGTTTCAGTTAATAAATGATTACTGAATGTTCCATTACTGAAACAACATAATACAAAATTTAGAATGTTTGCATGTGTAGAGGAGAAGGGATTTTGTGGGAGCTACATGCGTTGCCTCGGCCTGATAAACTAACCGGCAGTTTTTATTATTGGTATAACTATTGCATTAGTGTCATCTTTGTGCTAAGGCCAGCTCAAAGTGTGACCCTGCCCAAGGGTTCCATCAATTTTAAGGCTGGGAAAGGACTGCACGTACTTATGTGAGTCGTGAAATCCAGACCCCGCTTCCCAGTGTAGTGGCCTGTGCATGCTGTGTGTGCCAATGGCAGGGCCGTGTCACCCTCACAGTGAGTGCTCAGGCTGACCCTGTGCAATAAGGGCTGATGGTGAGCAGGGGGATCCTGCTGGCCTGTTGCACAGCCCCCAGGATGCAAAAATAGCATTGGGAGTGCATGACAGAGGAAGGCCTTTGCACCCAGGACACAAAGCACCCTGATGGCTCTGGACCAGTGGAGCAGCCCAGAGGACTCCTAACAGCGATGTGCTGGTGAAATCACTATATAGTTGCTCACTTGTTCCCCTGAAAGCCCCATTGTGCATGGCTCAGGAAGTGGATCCTTGCATTTAGCTGCACATGTACAGCAGGCAGTGCTTTAAAAAGGCAGGCAGTGTCCTGAGCTGTGGGAGATAACCACCCATTTTCAAATTTGTAAGATCCTTCTGCGAAATAACAGAATGACTGCTGAGCCACTCTGTGTGTTTGGGGCAGGACATCATTGTTGTAAATCTTTGTCAAAGATTATGTTTCAAGCAGATTAAGCAGAAAGAAGAGGTAGAAGTTTGACATGTGAAGAGGAGAGTAGGAGCAAGTTCCTACCAGTAGATGTAAACACTGGTGCTAAAAGAGACTTGAGAATTGTTTGACATACCTGGAGGAGACTTCATCAGGAATAAGAAAAGAAAAACAGGAGCAAGGTTTGAAACATTGAGAGCCATGAAAACAAGGAGAGGACACTGGAGCTGCTGCAAAAGGGAGAAGAAGGAGGAGGCCAGGAGTAAGAGGACATAAACTTACTGTCGAGGTGCCGGGGTGTGACAAGTTCAGGGTCCCATATTCCCATGCATTGGGTGCCAAGTATCGGCTCTCAGTGGTTTATGTGGGGCAGGCCAGTCAGCAGGCAAGAACCTTTGCATACTGCCCTCCTTTCCTCTGTCAATTAGCAGGAGCAGGTATTGAGGCACTCCCATTATGTGTGCTGTGGATAAAAGCTGTCAGAGCTGCAGCCCTCTAACTATTGGGTGTTTTCAGGGGACACAGGGCTCCTTTATCAGCAGCTTTAGGAAATTGCATTGATAAGTAGGTAATTTATTCAAAGGCCAAATGGATAAATTTATGGTATTTGGCCTGCCATAAATTGTCTCACACCAAACATTTTCATTTTCCAGTCAGTGTTCTCCTGAGGATTAAAACATACAGCTCTCTAAATGACAGGCTTGGAAGAGCCTGGGAAAGCAGTGATATTGCAAAAACTATGTGCTCCTCCTACACCTTCAGTACATTCTCCTCATTACCACAAACTGTCCCCAGGAACACTTGATCTAAATTAACTACAAGCTCTGCAATATTTTAAAGATCTCCCTAGGCTGTTTCCTGCCCTCCCCATGCTCCCTCACTTGGGCAGATATCCCAGTGTAAGTCCATGGGAGTTTTGCTTGAGACATCTGTTCAGATTTCCATTTTTTCTTTCTTCTTTTCAGACAGTATTTTGCTTCTTTCCTCTGACTCCTTGTTATTCTTCCCTTGCTGCTTAGTGCAAAGTGAGGAGAGGAAATGACTAGATGATACAAAGAGGAGAGACAAAGAAACCTGTCAGAAACAAACAGTAATGGCAAAGAATAACTGGAAAGACTGAAAACTGGTAAAAATCAATTTCCTAATACCCTCCCAGCAATGCTGGACACAGATGGTTTGGTGCACGCACTTTGAGTTTGGCTATCCAATTTTTGTCCCACAAACACATCCCTTTTGCCTGTAGATGTAATTACCAGGTCAAAACTAGTTTCATTAAGTGTGATGAAAAAGGCAATCTGTTGATTGGGCAGCTGCTCCTGGCATTGTTTGAGATCTGGGAAGGTTTGGTCTTAAAGCAACACTAGGTAGGAATTAGATTTCTGTAAGTCTGAGCTACCCCTTTAGTGTCCTCTCAGCAGGCACCTGTGCCTTTGTATATCCCCAACTCACTGCCCCAACTCAGTGCTTAAACAGCCACTCAAAAAGAAGTGGCAGACAAAATGAAAATACAGTTAATTCTTGGTGATTTGAACTGCCCAGAAAAACTTGCTTTCCTCTTCAGAAGAGACACGGTGCCGCACTCCAGGCAGGAGGTGGGTGGAAGGCAGAGATGTAGCTATGCTTATTTCTTTTTCTGTGACGAGTTATGTGCCCTTGTGTAGACATGTAAGTGGATGTACACAATTTTTTCTCATTTAAGCCTATCTGGCAGCCACTTGGTTTTATTTTCCAGGATGGATTTAGGTTTATTTCCTTTTTCAATTTCAACATGAGAAATTCCAAACTAGCTTCTTGAGGCAAATATTCTACCTCATGTTTGTCCTGCAGAGTATGTGTTGCTTAAATATTTTAGGGATTCAATTGCTTCACTTAGGAATTTCTGTCTCCATGACAACCCTTCTGTGCTTTGTAATACCTTTGGCGAACACAGTGGAACTGACTATTATTTATTTCAAACTATGTAACATTTAGCAGTGGAGACACAAAGGGAAATGGAATAAAAAACAAAATACCAAAAGAGAGAATTCACACCATTTTCTTTAAAAGTAATTTTCAAAATGACCACGCCATTTACTGTGTGGGAAGCCTGGTCATGTTAAAGGTGCCTAATTTTCTTCTCAAAAAATTCTGTTCTTGTTTTATCTGTCCACTGTGTCCTGATATAGACAGGCTGCCAAATCTGGCCTTTGGTGTCATCTCCATGATCATTATTGTTCTGTGGAAGAAAGTGAACTTCCTGTTGAAAGTGCTTCCCAAGCGTTATATAATATTTTTTTCCCAGTCATCCAAACCAACTGCTTCCACACTGCAAAAAACAGAAGCCTGTTCCTGCCTGGGATGATGGATCTGCCACATCATGGAAGGTGTGGTAGGGTCACACAGTTCTTGTGAATCTCAAAAAAGATCTCATACTTCCATCATTTGGAAGCTTCAGTTATGCAAATAATATCCAGTGTATGGAATTTTAGTTCTCTGATGTTTAGCTGTGTTGCTATTCTAATAAAAAATGCCACTTAAAGAAATTTGGCTAGGTTTTTTCCACTCCATTCTCAGACACATTCCTATATTTGTCCCTTTTTTTTTCTTCCTGATGCTGTCTTGTATCTACCTCTATTGTCTAGTTTGCATCTGCTTCATATATGGAGTGGCTCACCTGCACATCTGCCAGATGTCAGACTTCTGACAGTCGCACCTTGCATAAGCCCTTTGTGAATAAAGCTCTTGACAAGGGTGTTTTTGAATAGTGGCCTGACTTCTGGATGCCCCTGGAGAAGCCTCATTTTCATGTGATGTTAAATTCCAGGGCATCTTAAACCAGACTGCACAAAGGGGCTGAAAGTTGGCTACGCCACAACCCCAGTCCCTGATGAGGGGTTTGCTGTGTAACATCTTAGTGCTTCTGCACCTTTGGAGAGCAGCAACAGTGGGCAAAGACTCTGTTGCTGACCTGCTGCTGTATCATATTGGAACTTTCTCAGAGAAATGAGGAGGCAGGAACTATGTGTGCCTGGGCATTTTGATACAATATCCATATAGCAATACTGTTTGGAATTAAAGGTATATTTATCTGAGAAACCTTTCCCTTTTTTTCCCTCCTCTTTTTGAAAACGAAGGCACATTTAGAGCCTAAAACTTCATTTTGAGTCTATAAAGCAAAATCACTATTCATGTGGATGTTTTCTGTTGTCTAAGCCACTCTCTTATTCTTAATACATGATGTTTCGTAAAACCCACTGAGATGGAGCCCCAGAAGTCTCCCGTGCTCTTCTGATTCCTTCTGTCTTGATTTCTAAAGCCACTCAGCTCTGTCTCCTCCTATTCATCAAGCACTGTAGTGCCCTGTGATGAGAGAACAACTATAATTTGTAGTATTAATGACTCCAGGTGGTGCTACCTTGAATATAAAAGCAATCTAATTAGGCCACCTTCTGGCTGAATCTGCTTTAGTTTTTGACTCCGGAGAGACAAGGGAGGCAAGTGAGCATGTGTGTGTAATACTGACTCTGAGAGAGCAGACGTTGCTGAACACATCCATTTAGGTTTCGCTGCCTCCTTTCTCTTTTGTGTTTGTTGTTACCTTGTTGTGCTTGAAGCATCCATAGAAAATCTTGGTGTAATCTGATACAGCACTTAGGACAAGAAGGATCATTATAAATGGCTCTTGCCTCACTTCTGGATCCAACAGATGTTACTACATGAGATTTGGTTCTCTCCGATTCTATAATTCAATTTTAATGGCCAGATACCATTGGAGCATGCAAGTCCTACAGACAATAGTGTCCTTTTACATTCAGAAACATCTGTTAGCTAAGTGCTCTCAGCCTGAACTCTAAATGAGCAGATCTGTGTTTGAACACCGGCATTTGTAACAATCTGGCAGACAGCATTCTCAGGAGAAACAAAGTCTAATATGTCTCTTCTTATTTGGTAGAGCTCTTTTCTCTGTCCTTCAAGTTTCTCTTTATATCATCCACTACTTTAAGAGATGTGAAGTTTAAGTGCCTTTTCTAAGGACTTAATGCAGCCTGAGGACCAAATGTGCAATTCAAATAATGGTGCTTTGCTGTTCCCTTAAAGCACAGGGTAGAACTGGCACCACTCAGAGTAATATTTTGGGCTGTCACTATTTGATCAAAGAGCTTGGACTGGATCTGCCAGTGTTAATGCTTTTAGGATGGATGACTCCTTTACTTTTGAAGAAGTTTCCAGTAACCGAGGGCAACGTGTAACATCTTTGAAATTTCTGTATTTACAGAGTAGTGAACTCTCCATGGTAGTGCATTTTAAGGCCCCTCCGGGGAAGAAACAGGTTAAAAGCTCATTGGCACATCCCTCCTTTTCCTTTTCTAATTTGTGCTTCTTCCAGTTTGGTCTTGTTTCTGTAGATGTCTGTAGCTTTCCATAGCATACAGCCTGGGGAACAAGCCTGAACTTAAACCCAACTGAACAAAGACAGTTTACTCATAGCCATAGGCTGTAAGGAATAAGTTTTAAAGACACCTGAGTTCTTCGGGGTTGGAACCACAGCACTGCTTTGTCAGT
Organism: Sakesphorus luctuosus; assembly: GCA_013396695.1. Taxonomy (NCBI): domain Eukaryota; kingdom Metazoa; phylum Chordata; class Aves; order Passeriformes; family Thamnophilidae; genus Sakesphorus; species Sakesphorus luctuosus. The sequence goes on along the minus strand of VWZD01007190.1, from coordinate 304,907 downwards.
TGAGTGTATTTTATACCTGAAGTGCTGTACAATAAGTGGTCTTTATAAAACAGCCTATCACATGTGCTATTAATGCCTGCAGATTAAAACAGCTGCCAGGCAGCAAAACCGTTGTATGCTCAAAAATCTAATGGACACACGAATTTGATTCTTAAATGAATTCTCTATTTGAGAGCTGCAAATCTTAAGGGAACTTCAAACAAAGAATCTTGCAGGGATTTGGAAATTAAAATCACAGTGATTCTTCTCAACCTGTGGTTTAGCTTTGAGGGCAGCTACTTTTACTCTAGACTTGAGGAAAACTTGCCTGATTTTCCATTTATATCAGTCTAATAAAAGCCATTACTGCTCCTTAAAAACACTGCCTCACACAGTATGTAGCTAGGTCACAACAAAGCCCCTACCAGGTGTGCTTGGAACACAGCCATTTAACTTTGTTCTTTGTACTCAGACTATCTCACTGTGAAACAGCAGCAGTTGCAACTTTCCAGGGAAGTTAGCAAGTACTGGGAAGGATCCTTTGCTTCTGAAAAACCAGCCAGCTGCCCACTTACTTTTCAAGTAAATCACTGCACTCATTTACTAGATTTCAGGCTTGTTTGGAGCATTTATAAAGAGAATAATTGGACTTACTGGCTTTATAATTTATCTATTTAACCATTAGTTAATGTAAATTATACTGACTGAAATTTATGTTCCGAACAGAAATATATGTTCACTGGAGCTAATTCTAAAAAGCATATGTAAAAATTGATACAAAGTTCCAACAAATTTAACTTCCCTGATGTCATGCTCAGAATCGTTTTTCAGTATCACCTCAACTCTGTATTCACAAAAAAATTTTGCTTCTCCCTGGGCAATATATAGGTGCATTTGGCAAACAGAACACACTGTGAACTGTACAAAGTATAAAAGGAAAAAAATGAAAAAAAAAGAAAAGTAGGATTCTCCAGAAGAACAAACCACTTTGCAAAACTTCATTTCCATTTATGTCACATATGAATTTTTAAGCAGAGCCTTGCATGTGTGTCCCCAACACATTGTTTTACTGCTGCTTTTCACTGTCACTTAGTCCATACACAGTTCACAAAGTATCAATATTCAGTGTTGCTTCCTTGCTTCTCAACAGATTAAATCAATCTGGTCCCACCCACCTTCCCGAGAAAAATGTTATTACATCTATGGCTGACATGCATTTCCCAGATAAGATTTTAATGCAGTTCCACTGGTCATGACTTTCATAAACTTGATTTACTGCCTGGTTTATTGGCCTTACTTTGCAAGGCTTTGCCTCCCTTCATAACAGCTGTGAACACATTGCCATAACAGGAGTTTGCCTTCTGTACACCAGCAATTTGCACTTTCATGTTCTGAAATCCCCGGGGAAACCTTGGGGTTGTTAATCTTTATTTCTTGGGAGCCTACCACATACTAAAGCCCTTGGGCATCTGCATAAAAATGTAACTAAGGAAATAATTTAGGATAGCTGAGCAATGTTCACTAAACCACCAAGAATACAAACTATATTTTCCAAGCAAATTGTTTCTTGAGAGTAATATGCTTGATCTCCAAATAAGTAGGAATTTAAATTAGACAAGAGTATATTTGGGGTTATACAGAGGATGTATGATGTCACCTTTGATTAGTTTGCTCATGCTAATCTGTACCTTCATATTCTCCCATGTCAATAGGTTTCTATTCCACATGCCCATTGGAATAAAGAGGTACTGAGATTTCTGCATCTGAAAAGTCACTCAAGAGCTGATTGAATATATACATATATTTGTAAGCTCCCACAGGATATGTGGAAATGGCAATAGGAGTCTACTGCACATGCAGGGAAATAGAGAGCTGGCAGCTAGGGAAGGAAGGGAAATGGGATTGCAAGGGGCAGGAGGAAATTACTAAGAACTGTAGCAGAGATGAGATCACACTAGTACACAGACTGAACAGCAGAAGCATAGAAAGGCAAATCAAAGGTGTAAGAGATGTTGCAAGATAATGAGAAGTCCATGGGATGTACAGAAATAGAAGGCAGAGAAAATTCTTTTGGCTTAAATAGATCTTCTAATTGAAAAGCACGTGTGCTTGTTGAAAGTTTTAGGCAAAAGAAGCCAAAGTAAAGCTGTAAAAATGCATAGACAAAGGGGAAAATGGACTGGAAATAGTCACTTGTGATGCCAGTAGACATTGGAACTAAGTAACTTCTATATAAAAAAGAAAGATAAGACTGGATGTCAGGGATAAATTTCCACATCCAGTGGGAATTGCCCCTGGCAAAGGTCTCCTTTTCTGAAGAAAGGCTGGGTTTTGGTCCTAGATGACCAAAGTTAATCAAAACAAGGCAAATTACAGACATTGGTGTTATTGATTTGGAATCAACATGAAGAGCCTTGCAAACAAAGATTTAGTGCCAGACACAGTGGAAGAGAGGTTGAGTGTTTAGGGGCAGAGCAAGGGGCAGACACGGCCTGGGCAGCAGCCTCAGGAATTGCAGCTTCCTGCCTGCTGCTCACTGCTCACCAGTGTACTGAACAGCCCTTCAGCAGAAGTTCCCAAACTTATTTTCTGTTGCTTCTTTATCAGCATTTTGATAAGCTGGCTTGTTGGCACTCCTGAACAAAGGAGTGTTTCCGTGAAGTGCCTCTTTCCATGTAACTAAAAGTTACAGCCTTCCTCTGCTGTGGAATTAGCAGATGGACTTTCAAAGGCCAGTTTCAAGAAATATCTTGGAAGCATATGAGAACCACTTCTTCTTATCCAAGCCTTGAGCCCAGCCCTGCTGTTCTGTCTCATGTACTTAGCAGGCCTATTCATGCAGAGTGCAATGTCTCCAAGTTTGGGTTGCAGGGTAATACATTCTAAGTTCATAATATTTGACTGGGTCATGACAGGAGGTTTGTGGTTGAAAAAAGAAATCTTCAATTATTCATATTCTATCAGGGAAGAAAAAGGCATATCATATTGGGTTATGCATATTTTATCATCAAGTTATATAAGTGAGCTATTAAACTGCATATGATTCTTGCAAGTCTTTGTTTTATAGATTAGTTTTACAAAGCATTTTGTGTTCCTGGTGAACATAAACAGCCTCTGATATCTCCGCCTACTACACCAAGTATTCTCCTGATTAATTCATGAGGTCCATAAAATTCAAAAGGAACCAGGAAGAGGAAACATGGTTTTAAGCCCTCTCCTAGCTTTGGCAGAGCAAACTGTGTTCAAGTCAGGAAGGCAGATTCCTCGACCACTTTCATTCAACAGGGTGCATTGTTCTTCCTTAGCATCATGTCTGTCCCTTGTCTTTGCAACACACAGTAGTTCTGCAGCTGCACAGGGGCCATGGTGGTGGCTCTCAGAGGTTATCACCATCTAGGCTAATGCTAGAAATGGAGGAAGCGTCAGGACAAAAGCAGCCTCACTTCAACCTTCATGCACAACTAGGTGAAATCCTAAACCTCTGCTCTTCCCAGCTGGAGGGACACTGGCACCCCTCAGTGCACTGCTCCCCAAGAACTGGCCAGGGCATTGTGCAGAGGCACAGTCTGTAGGCTATCCTACAGCCACCCACAGCCACACCACGACAGAGGAAAAGGAGATTTATAGTCTCCCCTGGGCAGGTGGGTAGAGCACCATGACAGACTGAGCTTCCTGAGCACTCATTTCTCTGTTCTCTCTTGGGCTTTTGCTTCAGAGTCCCTCCAGCTTGTACCATGTTGAGTAGCTGTCAGTTAATGCCTGGGCATAGAAAACAGCTCTGAGACTTCAAGGATAGAAAGGCAGAAACTGAAAACTTTGCTGGAGCAAGGACAGCTGCTTCACAACCACTTTATGACCAAATATAATATCATCTCAAATGGGTGTTCTCTTACCCATGGATGTCTTCCAGGGCCCAGAGCAAGGGATGCTCCATGTGTTGTACATTGCTTTTACAAAACTGACTATCACTGGCTGATCCTGGCTGGCCACAGGCATTCAACAGAGCCAGAACAGTAACCCCAGTATTTCTGACCAACCCACTGAAGGGAAGTGCTGGCAGAAGCGGGGGGAAAGCCCACTCCCCTGAGGCTTTGCACACTCCCAGTTGCTGGCTGTCTCACAAAAGGCTGAGTATTGCACTCAGTCAAATAAACACTCCTTGGAATTTCACTCCTTATTGGACAGCTCTTGGAAAGCCTCTTTCTGAAGAAGAAGATGGAAAAACAGTCCCCAAACCAGTATTTTGTGTGTACCTCATTCTGCATGTCTATTTTTCTGACAGGCTGTACATGTAATGCCACAGAAGAACATCAGGGTAAGCAGTATTGCTTTGGAAAGTATCTGGAGAACAATGTTGGGATGTCTTTACACTGTCTATAGCCTGGCAGAAATGAGCAGGAGACAAGGAAAGGTTGGCTCAAGGTGGTAGCTGTTGTACCCTCACCTACACATTGATTTCTGTAATGAACTAGGTATCTATACTCTTGCACTAATGATGAACTGGCCTTACTGAATGTTTTCAGAGCTCAGTTTAAAGCAGATGTCATTTTGCTAAAGTAAGAAGGCATTTTAAAAGAAATCACTTGACTGTATTATTGCAATTGTTCTCCTTTGTCCTCAGAGGCCCCAGGTGCTCTTAATTCTCACTGGAGTGCTAAGTAATCAATACCTCCAGAAAAAAAAAAAAAGAAAACTCTGACAAATAAAGGTTAAGTATGTTCAACTCATCATTTTTGGCAATGTCCCTTTAACTCAGGTGTCAGCTGGAGGGGTTCTTGCCACTGTTTTTTCTGTTATTCTCTGAAAATCTCACTAGGTACCATAGCAACAGCTGGATCACATGCTCCTCAGTGTGCTCCCTGTAAGCAGATGTGAACAACGCTGGCTAATAAAGTCTCAGCAAGTGTTGGACAGGAAAAGGACTGAATTTGGCCTCTACATTTTTTAATAACTCCCCGCAAAGGCTTTCCAACATTTCTTATGACACAGGTAAATCCAGATCTGAATGCAAACCAGATTCAAGTTACTCCCTCTCTTCATAAAAAGACTATCAAGGTGGCTGATATTTTACAGATATTTTCTCCCCATCCTATGTAAGGAATTCATGGAAGTCTGAGGCTGAAATACATCTCCATATTCAAATGTGTTTGCAGTGCCCTGATAAATACTATGTCTCCTTTATCGATGGGTTAGTCCTGCTATTAAATTGATTTCATTCTTTGGTATTTTTTCAAACTTCATCCAAAGAAGGAAATCAGAACTATTAATATGTCAATTAATGATCCATATTCAATTGTGTTCTAATTATTTTCTGTACATGTGGCAAACGGTTCAAGTAATACAGGTCAGTTTGGGCTAATAACTATGTCATTGTGTTTGAAATCACAGAATAAAGCTTCTCCCATGTCAAATGCTCATTTAATAATGCCATCGCTTAGAGGAAGTGTTCATAATCCTTTCCTTAACTAATGCGGAAAATCTATGTACAGCCTTATTTATGTTCATATTTAGGCAAGCAAAAAATGATAATTCTCTCCTTTAATCTGATTTCTGCTTTCAAGTATCTCCCATAAATTCCTCCCATATAACACCAACCCATATGCAGTCTCAGCTGTGTCATACTCCCCAGGTTCAAACCCGACTTGCAATGCACAGAGTCTGTAGCTATGTCAGACATTGTGTAATCGATCTGTACTTTAATTATGGGTTCTTATAAGGACAAATAAATCATACCTCTTTGCAGCATGGTGGAAGGGCTAAAATTCAGAACAGGGAAAGAGAATATTAAATTTATTCTGTTATGCAACTAGATTGAGGTTTAGTAGTAAGAAATCAATGCTAATACTTCTGATGAAAATCTAGAGTAGATTCTGTGATTTGCAAAATTTGAAGTGTCTCTGAAATTGCAGGTGCCTGTGGAGTTCTTAGACTAACATTTGTTTATAGTGTCTGCATCAATTTAGATGCAAAAATTGAAGGGATCCTTCTCTTTTACAAAGTTGCTTTTCATTACATACCATCAAATTGGAAAGCCAGGGAGAAAATCTTAAGCAGTAATGTCTGCTGCTGATTTTAGCTCTCTTTTCTATACGAAGACTAATGAATATGTGTGCATGTGCCTTACAGAGGGTCAGCTTCTGTAACCCTCCTGAAGGGGATATAGGAAATTTTTGGGGATTACTGGATGTGCTCACTGGTAAGATCAGAATAAGTGAAACAGTCTCCAGTCAAGGAAAATTACAGCCCCTGCTCCAAAGCCTGAGACCATCACATAGCACACTGCCTGACAGGCACTTGCATGCATGGCTTCCATAGGTCTGGAACAGGCTCTGAGCTGTGTCAAAAGGCACTGGTGCTTAAACAGGGTGGGCACGAAGGGTGGAGGGAACACAGGATATTAATAGCATCATAATGTTTACTTGGTTGGGCAGATGAAGGTTTAGATGGGATTGTATCTGGCATTCACAGGATCTGTGTCTGAGCCTCTCCCACGTGTGTCTCTGGGAGAATGGAGCATAAATGGAAGGGACCTTTCTAGCAGGCAAAGAGGAGAAGCCAAAGGCACAGAGTGTCCTGATGCTCAGAGCCGCTCAGGTGCAGTGCCAGTCTCCTCCTGGAGTGCCTGTCACTGCCATAGGCTGCTGTGCAGCTCCTCACAGCAAACAGCCTGGAGGGTGACCCACCCTGTCTATCCTTGGGACAAACCACCCAGGCCAGGTGGGCCAAGGCTGTTTGTTCTGCTGCTGTGGGAGACACAAGGCCATGGTCCCCAGACTGTTGGTTCAGCGCTTCTCACAGGAACAGCAGAGCAAGTTGGAACAGTGACAGTGCTCTGTAAAAAACGGAGCAGTTCAGGCTGGGAATATGAGTGTTCCATAGAAGCTGGAGCAGCTGTTAGCCCCTGCCCTGCCACCAGGGACTGGTCTTCCCTGCCAAACCACCCAGCTCCAGGGAGGATGCAGGCACAGGCCTGTAAATTGATACTGCACTTAAATGATTACAGGCTCTTCACCTTCAGCCCGGCTGCAGCTGACTTGAGGAAAAGCAAGTCCAGAAATCTAGTTCTGTCTGTTTTTAGGGTTGCTGAATAACTGGGCTGGTTAAACCAGGTTAAATTAGAAATTAGCAGGCATGGCCTTGGGGATGGTCTTATAATCCATGAGTAAAGGAAATAGGCAAGTAACCATCAGCAACTCCTAGGAGAATGAATTGCATAGAGATAGATTTAAGTTTAGGAATAACAATTGTGTTTACAAGCGGAAACAATTTATTGTTTCATTTGTAGTCATTGTGCAAAAGCATTTTTGCTCAAAACTCCTAGATATACCATATATGCTATGTTTGTGGAAGGACAAGATCATTCTTTAGGCATAACCATAATCACAAAGAGATTGTTTAATCTCAGATCTGTTTACTGACATTTCACCACCAGAAAATGGTTTTTTACTGCAGTCTGTGGCAAGAGAAATTCCAGAGACTTGTGTGCAATTAACAGAGGGTCAGCATTGTAGCTAGTATGAATCAGGGAGGCTACAGCTTGGAGATATAGCTGCTTACATCAACTGTGTCTGGCCCTAGGAATGTAAAATAAGATCTGCTATGCAGAATTAGACCACTGTTACTGAGGACCCCATGACTAGCATTTGTATGGTGAGAAAATGCATGGTTAATAGAATTTTGCTATTAGTGAATTTGATCTGATACTGTGCTTTATTTTATTCCAGAGCAGCCTGGCAGATTAGCATCAACAAAGCCAAGACTGTAAGAGCATTTCTTACCTGTTGGGAACATTTTCATAAGCTCACTGTTAGTCCCCAGAAATCAGGAGCTCCAGGCACAGGAGCCTGCAAGGCAGTGTCACAGCGTGGCCCTGGGCAGCCTCACCCCATGGAGGGTGCCCTGGAGTTGGGGCTGCCAATTCAGCTCTGGCACCATCATGCTCCTAACAAATGTGGAAATGCAAACCAGAAAAAACAAGGGGCACCTCTTAGTTTCTTGACAAGTACTTAAAATAGAAATACTCTGACCTATTTTTTTAAACTCTGCTCTCGTGTTGGTATTCCCCCGTAGAAAATAAGCTGTGTGTCACTCTGCAGCAGCCCCTGCTCAAAGGCTTAGTGCTGGATTCAGCCCAGCAGCCCCATACAGGGCAATAGCCACCCAGCCACACTGAGAGCAGGGGTTATTTGACAATGGCTCAGAGCAACCCTTTTCAAGGCCTGAAGAGCACAACTACTCAAATAATAGTCACTGCTTGCTTTGCTCTTTTCATGCTCTCTCCTAGCTTGGCACTGCAAGAATAAAAAGCCTCTTTAAGAAGATAATGCACACTCTGTGTTGCTCACCCTTCTTGTAATTTACAGGAGTTAAGGACACCAGTAAGGTCCAAGAATAACAGGCATTTCTGCTGCATTCAAAGATACCTTGGCAAAGTATTCTGATAGATGAGAAGAAAAAGTAAACAGTTTTAATGCAACCCCCAGACACCACTATCCACATCTGGCTTAGAATGTCAATGAAGCCTGTCTTGAGGAGGGCTTTGACTGTACAGTGACTGTACAGGGCAACAGAGCAGAGAAGGGCATGGGGGCAAATGCCTGAGGGCCAGTACTCTGCTGGGCAAGAGCCTGGCCTAGGAGCACCCTCGATGCTGGATGTGGGTGGGCACAGCTCTCTCCTCATGTACTGGTCTGAGGGCTGGGTACAGGATCCAGCAGAGCAAAGCATCTCCCATGTTTATGCAGCCTCTGTTCTTGCTTCCCACCAGCTGCTGCATTCCCTCACACACAGTGCTTTCCTTGTTCCTCTGAAGCAAGGACAAGCCTTTCCTGCTGCCTCCTCTCACTAATGGTGGAAAATCCATAGGCCAACACTGTAACACTTATCACTACAAGATGGAAGCTTTTCTCCTGACTGAACTTCTTTACCTCTCTGAGGTGTTCAGTGATAGGAAGAAACCTGCCTTTTCCTGATACCTTATCTGATGATGTGACAACTTGAACTACCATCACAAGGCAGATGTTTTCAGCAGCTGGGGAAAAATAGCTAGTAGAGCAGAGGTCTAAGCAATGCTGCATTGTCTGTTCCTCAGCAGCAGAAGCCTTAGGCTTTGGTTGCCTGAGCAGCAACATGAAAAAGTGATGTTGTCTGGGACATCTATTACATTAACCTGAATTCACCTTGCAGCATGGTTTGATCATTCAGCTGATTGAGAACACCCATCTTTGACCTCACTTGCTTCTCAGTTAATGCCTTCTGCTCCTCCTTGGTACCAGCATGGGTAAAACAGAAGCCTTCTGGTGGGGAAAACAAGAGTTTCTTAATCTGCTGTGCATACTGTAGTGGCTGGACTCAGAGGGCAGCTCCTTGCCAGAATGGATTTTATTTAGCCCTTCATGGGCTACAGCTGCTGATGAGCAAACTTTTCTCTCCTTCTCTTATTTGCATAGCAGATTGCAAACTTTTCAGGGTATTTCAAATAGCAGTCTGGTTGAAATCCTTGCCACTAAGAGATCTGCCATTTGGCAGATGAATAGCATAATTGCTAAAGTTTTAAAAGGAATAATAAATCTTCCACCCTCTGTGTCTTACAACTATCCTGAGTCTGTGGAGCTCACAGCTGTTTTTCTGGAGGGAGACAGATTTACGTAGAGAACTAATGTGCATGTAAATCTGTTGCCCATATATGCTGCCTCTGCCTGTGTTGAATTTCGGCCTTGGTATGAACTGTCAAAATATCCAAAACTTTTTAGCATTGATTGAAGTGATTGTCCACTGTGAAGCCACTCCTCTGTTGGGTCTCTATGAACTGGGGAAGGAATAAAAACTAATTCAGAGGTAGCATGACCATTAGTAACAGATTCATACTGACAGATACAGAAACATTCATACCAAAAGGCTGCAGACTGTTCCTCTATGCATAACTCCTGTGACATGTATTGACAGAAGAGCAGGACTTCTGTATCTGTGTGGGATCTTCCAGGGGTCCTTGTAATTCTGCCAGACTCTGGTCTCACTTATTGCCCGTTGTGTTGAGAAGAAGCATAAATCTGACATTGTTGTAAAGACCTATTCCTACCCCATAGAGAATTTCCATTATATGTGATACAGAACCTGCTCCAGGTTTATCTGCAGGGTTTCAAGACTCTGAAACAGTAAATGCTAAGAGAAGCACCTTCATGATACAGCATTGCTGTAGCAAAAAAAGAATTACTGAGCCACATAAGGGTATAAATGCAGAGACTAACAGGCAAACTCTCTGAATCTGGTGGTTACTTTCAGCCTGAATGTGGCCCTGTATGTATCATCCTGCCCACAGGGTTTGTCTTGGAGGGGCTGCCCCTCCCTACCTCTATGAAAGCAGAGAAGGGAAGAACTACATCTGCCTCCTACTGCCTGTCAGAGCCCAGAGCTTCTCAAAACAGGAACTGCCAGCACTACAGCAGAGCTCAGGAGTGGATGCCCAATATACACTGACCATGAAACAGGATGCACCTGGAAGCGCATGCATCTTCCAGAAACACCATGGAAATGTAGGACTCAAGTGACTTTAGTCTTGGGTGTCCAGGAAGGATTACAAAAGATGAGAGCTGTAGGGCAGTGTGGTTGCAATTTCTTTAACTCTAGCCATGCAGAAGCTGACCATTCACAGGGCAGCACTATTCCTCTCTCAGGTGTGCCCATTCAGGGGATGAAATTTCTTCCAGTACAACAGGACCTGCTGCCTAATTACCTTTTCCCAGAGGTTTTACTTCTGTGCTGAATGAATCCAAATGCAGTGCTCATTCAAGTAAGCTTCATTTCATTTTCAAGAAAGCCTCAAACACTTGATCTTGTGAGCCATCACCATAGGCAGCCCATCTCCCAGTGTCAGCACATCCCAAGAACAACAAATACTTGCAGTTGGCTCACCAGTCTCTAGCACTGAAACGATGCCCAGCTTTAAATCCACAGCAAATTACTCTGGACCTGAGACCATGCAGTATACCCTGTCTCAAACACTAAAGCAAGAGAGCAAATCCAGTCTCCAAAAACAATTTAGCCCACTATGACCTGCATACTGCAAAGCATCCTTTGGCATTGGCATGCTGATTTAAACATGGCAAGGCGAAGAAGCTGGCCACTAAAATTAAGATGTGTAGGGCACAGAAGAATCTTGCTGTACCTCTTGCTTCATATTGCACCGGAAAAAGAGAGGGAGCAGAGATGACTTTTGTTTTTGTTTGTTTGTTTGTGGCTTTTTTTTGTTATCACAGTATAACATAGAAAAAACTAATCCCTTTCCTTTAGCAAATCCGTTTTGTTTCTTGGAGGGTTAAATCCTGCTTGCCTCAAACAAGTGAGTAATCCAGTTGGCTTCAATGTGACAACTCCCAAAAGGCAAACAGGATTTGACTCCCTGCAGACTGTAGTACATAGATTTTGTGAATGAGCTATTTGAAATGCTGGATACTTGGTGTGCTAGCTCGGGTGCTGCCCTATAAACCAATGTGACTGTGTCAGCTGGTTTTTCTGCTGCTGAAGGTTTAAATGGCTTCCTAAGGCTCTAAATTTAAAATAGGGCCTCTAACTACAAATCGTAAATTTGACCATGCTGGTTTTGTAAGATGGAGAGAGGAGGGAGGAGAAGGAAGCAGTCTCTGAAAGCAGTATTTAGGGCTAATTTACTGGATGTTTTAATTTCTTGAGAACCACATCATCTCCTAGGATTCTTGCAAAACTGCAAGCTCTGTATCTCTAACATGAGAGACCAAGAGTGATTAAGCCATATTGCATAAACTTTCCCAGTTTTCTGACACCAGGGGCTTTCTCAACTCCTCACTGACTGAATTCTCTGTTCTTACTAAGCCCTTTCACAAGAAAGCAGATATTTGAGCTTGCATTTTTCTCATGTTTGCTGCTGACATTGCAGGCTCTTTTCAGAGTATCCTGAATTTGTTTTGTTTGTCATCTCCAGTTACTTCACAAAAGCCACCTGCAATGCCTGCACCACTGCAGGAGTGAAGTCCCTTGGCAAAAACATTCACAGTAGCAGGAGACCAGATCAAGAAGGTAGTCAACAGGCCATGTGTGTGAAACCCATCCAAGGAAAATAGCTTTGGTGATCTAACTACAAGAGCTGAAAAAATGTGGAAAATCACCCACTGGCTAGTTAAAAACAGTCAGATGTGTGGAGGCACTGGGTCCAAACAGCAAGAAAGAGGAGAGAAAATGACAACAAGGACAAGGACTGTGCCGAGCACATTTTCTGTTGATTATACTATGCCAAAAGACAGACAGTGCCATCAGACAGAACTTATGTGCCCTGAGGTCCTCTTTACTTGCACTGATTGCTCAAATTGCAGTCTCCCACTGACCCATATCCCTTAACAGGTAGCAAAGCGCAGACAACTTGCATTTTTAGAAGAATATTTGTTTGTTGGGGTTTTTTTTCCCTTTTTTTTTTTGTGAAAGTGAAACCTACAGAAGGAGAGGGGGAGAGGAGAAAATTGTTACATAAGCAGTGAGGATAGGGAGTTCTGATTAGCCTTATGCTCTGCTGCAATATAAAGTATCAAAGAAAATGAGAATGCAAGTGCTTACACCAGGATTGAATATAGCTCAAGGTTTTGTTTCCTGGGCACTTCCTCCCTGATAATACAGACAGTGTCATCAGGCTCATCTGTGCTACAGTAATCAATCTACATAACCACTGCATGCAGTACCTCTCACTGGGAGGGAGGGTGTTGCAAACTGGCATGGGCCTTTTTAACATGTGCTGTTCATTACTAAGTTCAAGCATTGTATTTGAAAGAACAGTCTTTGCATTCAAGATGGGTCTCCAACCAAAATGCTGGATGTGAATACCTCCTGTCTGCTGTACAAAGTTTGATTTAGGATCCCTTTGGGGCAAGGCACTCTGTACTCCAGTGCTCTGCCCAGGCTGTGAGGCTGACAGCAACTACAGCCCTATGGCAGGAGAAGGGCACTGTGGCCATTTGTCTATCCTGCCCTTGGCAGAATAAAATGCTGGAAATTTAGGGCGAGTTTGCAGGCTGTGCCATTCTGTCCTGAGAAATTTCACAGGCAGGACCATGCAGTCCATGACTGTTTGAAGAAAACTGTTGCACACCTCCTTAAATTACTTACAAGGACTTTGGTTTCAGTAATGAATGGATTTAACTTTGGTAAATATGAAACAGGCTCCCAAGCCTTCAAAGCGCAAATAACATTGGAAAAGAAGACAGAAGTCATCCATGAACTAATTTACTCTTTTGCTCAACTAAGATGAGATAGTTCCCTGGAGTCTATTTTCCTGAGATTTTTTTTTCCTCTGGTCTAGTCAAATGTCCTAATTAATAGATCTCAGTAGAAAAAAACCCCCACAAAAATAAAATAATCCAAATCTCATAGTATGATCTGAAGTGCTTTCCAGTTCCACTGTGTGAAATTTGCCTCCCAACAGCATGTGGGAAGCCAGGAAATCTTGGCTCCTGCAGGGGCTGTGTCAGTGTAGAGGTTGACTGTGGGAAGGTGAAGGTGTATAAAGCTGTACAAACCTCATCCATATGATTGTCCCAGATTTTGGGGGGTTCTATGTCACATGGAGGACATTTCCAAGCCACCTTCTGGGAAATTACTGCCTCAAATCTTGTTCATTGGAACTAGGTATTCCAAATCCCCTACTTATGCCTACAAATCCTTTTGTTTAATCTTATAAAAACATTTAAAAATTTTCTCTTAAAGGACATAAAAGACAAAACAGTATTCAGTTGCCCTCTCCTGAAATCCTGTTGATGTAAAATGGAGTGAGATACCAGGCTGAGAGTGATTTAAAGGGAAACAATCAAGGCAGAAGATTTACAGTTACAACTGAGACAGCTTTAAGGTTAAAACCCTCTGCTTTGGGAGCTTGCAGTGCAATGTAGGGAGAGTGAAAGAGGGTTGTAGCCATGAACACAGCTAGTCAACCAGGCTGAACTTAAGAGAAATTTCAATCCAGTAGAAAACTAATGATTTCTTTTCTGTGAAAAACAGAGGCAAATGTTTCAGTAAAAACTTCCCTCTTTTCAACAAATAGAAGTCTAGAAGTGTGGGTTTTATCCAGTGTCAACTGTCAGTAAGTGCTATAAACTCATCCAAGAACAAGTACAGTTAGAGGAACAAAAAACAGTCTTTTTGCTGCGAGATACCAGGAGTTCAGCTGAGATGTCTGAGCACATTTTAATGGCCAGTGGTGCTGCTGGATTCATAATCCTTTCCAGATAACTCTTTGAAGAAAGAAAGCTTAACCCCATTTGACCTATGCTTACTAAGAGTGTCTCTCTCACTTCAGCTGCTTGAGCCACATTCAAAGGGCCTTGTTTTTGCAATGATTTTGATAGATTTTCAGGGAAACAAATGTGCCTGATTCTGAGAGAGGGCTGATGTGGTTTGTGCCTCTGGAAGTTGACTTGCAGTTCGTTAACCCTAGTTGCAGCTGTTGAAATCTGTTGTGCCAAAATAATAAAATGCAGCCCTGATTTCCTTTCTTCTGGGTCAGGTCTTGACAGCGAGTGACGTCCTCAGCTCTGAGAGCAGCTGGGGTCACTGGCTCTCAGAGAATTAGGCTCTCTGTCTCTTATGGAAAGTCTTTGGTCTGTTGTGGTTGTTGCTTTGATTTTCTAGTGATGTGTATTTTTATACATGTCTGTAAAAACAAACACAGTTCACCCCACTGCCACACAGATCCCTTGCGATCCCTTGTCAACAATGTCAAGCCAATGTTACACTCAAGCCCAGGAATGACTCATTTTTTACAACTGTGGTCTTCTGAGAACATTACAAAGGCTGCAGTGGAATGGTTTAATTCAGAAGTATTTCCTGCATCACCATCAGAGGCTTATTTTTCCTGGGTCTCCGCTTCCTTTGTTTTTCCAATAGTTTGGGTGTTCTATATTTAGCCAGTTCACTGAAGCACATGTGGGTAACTGAACTAAGTGCTTATACAAAAGCTTTTCCCCTGAATTTCTGCCTTCATAGTAGAACCGCCTGTGATTTTACTGTCTTGCTACTCCCACTCTTGCCTGCTGAATACAGCTGTATAAGATTTTAGGAGTGCACATTGCATTCTTAATGTACTGTGTGCCTCTCCCTCAAAGGAGAAGCAGATGACATCTGCTGCCAGGGTGACTCAGCACAGGAAGAACTGCAATCACAACCTATCAGCCTGTGCTAAATAACCCGACTCATTTATACTTCGAAAGTTAGTCAAATCCAAATGCCAGATACTAGATTAGGGTGCGGGTGGGTGGGGATTGGAATGAGCCTGGGAGAGGTGAGGAAAGGGACAGACAGTGTCCCTGAGCTACATAGACAAGCACCAGAACAGGGGCTGGTGGTGGTGTGTGGGTTCCCACCCTGCAGTCCTAGGCAAGGCGTGTGCTGAGTGGTAGCCCACCCAAACAAAAATAGTAGGCAAAGGTATTGCTGCAGCCAACGGAGGAGAGAGAGAGATGCAGGGGCAGAGCAGGAGAGCCTGTATGAACCTGCCCTCTGCTGCAGGAAGTGTAAGAGAAGATAAAATGACTGGTTTCACAGGTGACTTAGGCAGGATGGCCTGCGGGCAGCAGAAGCTCGCAGGGAGCAGTTGCTCGCTTTATCTCCAGCAGTAGTTTGGAAACGAGGAGAGAGGGCACAGTCCTGCACAGGCTTTGGCATATGAACAAAAGACATTAGGTAGCCAGCAGTTAATCCAGTGAAAAGGTGCTTCCCTGCCTTTGTAACAACGGATTTTCTTTTCCAAGTGGACAAGATCTTTGAAGGGATAACAGATTAACAATCTGATGCTTCTTGGTCTGCTTGATTAAGTGTAATTTTCCAGTAGTGCTTATCAGTGTGCAGGCTTGTTTGTCATAGGAATGTAATGTTTTTACAAGGTCATGTTTGGTGGCTGATCCTCAAAAGGACCTGTATGTGTGAAGATGTCGCTGATTTTAGCATATCCACTGGAAGGTGCTGATTGTTTAGAAGGCTGTTCCAGGGGAGCTGGGCTTAGTGCTGCTTTTTTTGTGTATGTGACAACATTGTCATATACTTGTCATATTTTTCTTCAGAGTAGAAAGAGCTTTCTGTGGTTCTCTAAGCTAAGCCTCTCCCTGCAAAAAGATTTCCTTATTCAGAGATGAGGAAACTAAACCAAGAAATGATTCAGTGGTTTTCCCAAGCTCTCAGAATTATCTGGAACCCATTTCACATCTCTGGGGGAAGATGGCAGGTTTTGTGGCTGAACCTAGTCAGGAGTTCTTCACCATTTTTGTGAACTAGGAGTTATGTTAGTGCTGTGTACTTCCATGTCCTCATCTGTCTGTTTAAAGCAATCAGGAGGAGTTCTAAATTTACAGTGATTGTGTTTGGAAGAATTAATAGCTGAGGTGAAATGCCCAGGAGCTTCTGCAGGAGTGAAAGCATAAAGAATTTTCAGGTTCCATTCTTCAATCAAAAGCCTCTTTTGTCCTCTAGTGACGTGAATCCAGTTTCAGGGGTCTCCTTTTTTAGGCGCAAAAGGTCCTACATTACTTTCCCCTGAGATCATTTGCAGAGCTCTCTGCAAGTCCTCGTGGCTTTGACTGTACAGTGCTGCAATGTGTGAGTGAGAAGACATGGAGGCAGCTGGCATTCATTCCAGAAATACGTGGGCACTGGACTTTGCCAGGGCCACGCCTGGGAATGTCTCAGCTCTTCCACTGCGGAAGATGCAAATACACAGACCGTTTCTTCCATAGAGCTGGTTAGTTCAATCTGGCAAACTCACCTAACTTTCTTCTTGGAAAACAGTTTTGTGCTTTAGAGGTCCTTACCCTTCAAAGGTGTCTGAGTCTTTGTGCAAACTCAGTCAGAGAACGCTCTGGAAAAGGTGGGGTTTTGGCCATGATGTACGTGACAAAAAGAGCCACAAAGAGGGTTTTAATTTCAAAATGCCACATCACATGCATTGTGAAATGATATAAAAAGCTACAGCTGCTCTGCTAATAATTCTCTACATGCTTTAAAATGAAACACTTTATGAACTTGCTATCTTTCTTAGACATCCTTTATTGTCCTCTCCGAGCAGCCTCAAGCTTAGCTACATTATCATATCAATAAATGAAGTGTCCATCTTGCTGTCTCTTCCACAGATAGCCTTTATGAACACTGGCAGCTCCTATGAAGTCAACTTAGCCACTTGCATGCATAAAAATGTTTGCAGTGAAATTTCAAGGGTTAGTCTTAGCTTTCATTTTGTTTGATTATGTTTCATGGACATACACAGCCGTTTCCCAGCCCTTATCTGTCAAGTATCCACCCTTCTAGTTACATGGGAAGGAATAAAGAAAAGAGCAAACTATAACATGAGGGTGCTTCAAAGGGAACAGTGGTATCTCCAGAGAAACACATACACACAGCCTGCTGCCCATAAGGAGCGGGATGAAAAGACTAAAGCAGCACAGAGGGAAAAAATAACACAGAGAAGGCCAGCTGTGTCTTCAGGCATGGTTTTGGTTGCCATGTCTACTGCAGTACAGAAGATGCACCTTATTTTCCTCAGGATGAGGTGAAGCTCAGCTGCCAGACAGTGCCCTTAGATCCTGAGTACACTCTCCAAACACAACACGGAACAAATGCAGAATAACAGTTCTACTGGAACAGTGCAGCCGTTCAAAGTGTGCGGTGTGAGCACCCTGTGGTTGCACTGCCTGCTCAGATGCAGTTCTAATGTCCGAGCCTGTGTCAGCAGGGACTGGAAGGGCTCTTAGTCACTGCCCATCCCTTCCAAATAGTATGTAAGAATGACTGAGGATAGGAAGTGTGTCAGAGCTCTAAGCTGCCCATTGGATCATTGAAACTTGAGATCTTTAAAGAAGAGCAGAGTAAAAATACAAGCTGTGTTAATTCAGTAGGATACCACAAAAACACTGTGTGAGCCGTGTTGTAAGTAATCAATACTTAATGTCACAGTCAGCGCTTCACGGTTTCAAAAATACCATCTTAAAGGTACAAAGCACTCAAAGGATTAAAAATAATCTTCGCATATCCTGCTAAGGTAAATGGGGGATGTTTGCACTGGGTTGATCCTGTTCTGTTCCTCTCAGGCTATAGCACACAAGACAGTGCTCTATTGTCTCATACTTCCAAAACCATCTTCTCCACTAAAACAGGAATAAATCTTATTTGAATTTACCAACCTCATCACCATTTTAAGGTGGAAAAAGAAAGGAGACACACCACAGATCAAATGATAACTTCCTGTATTTCTCTCTGAAGTTCTCACACGGAGTTGATCTGCTGGGGAATAAATTGTACATCAGCACTGGAAGGCCAGTCATTAGGCACATATGAACTAATCACATTAACACATAATTAGCACATAATTTTCTGGAGCTCCCATAGGACTTCAGTCATGTCATTACCAACAGCAGCACATCATGTCATCCAAAACGAGCAGGTCAAGCCCTGACCTTTATCTAGTGTACATGTTCTGATAATAATAGATATTATTTTTGGCTAGAAATATATTCGTGGTATAATTTATGATCCAACTTTTTTTTTCCTTAAGAGTAAATATTGTCTTTGATGATCTTGGTGGTGATGTCTGCAGCCTTGCTGCTGTGGCTGACAATAACATAACAAAGCCAACTAAATCACCAGCTCAGTCTTACAACCGAGTAAGAGTCTGGCATTTTACCAGCTCAAATAGTGCTGCACTGGCTGCAGGGCCCAGGAAAAAAATGCAAATATTTCAGCTGTGTAGACGGCTATACAAATAGCAGAGCAGACAAGACAGCCTCATCTGGGAAGACAAAAGATGTGTGTGACCTCTTCCTTCAAGTTAACAAGTAAAATCCTATCCTGGGTCATTGTCGTAAGTTCCTCTCCCCTGTGAATGTGCACAAAGAGCAGCACACTATATTTGCCTTTTGGCAGCATGACAAGAGCCCAGAGAGGATGTTCTGTGGTCAGGTCTCACTGTGCCCTGTCTGTGTGCCTGCTGTGTGTGTGTGGTCAGGGTGCCTGGGGCTGACTGAGGACACAAGGCAGCAAATGTCCGTTCAAGCTGCCACATTTTCTTCCAGTTTGTCTCTGCTCCTCCAACAGCATCTCTAGTGTTGCCATTCCACTGTTTATCTCCCTGTGGTGCCCTGCTTTTCTTGCACTCCCATTTTTCTTGAGGGAGCACTGAAGTTTGCCTGGTAAAGTGGAAGCTGCCTCCTCTCTGCTGAATGTTCAGCATCTTGGTCATTCTCCCTTTTTGGCGCAGTAGACTTGGATGTTGGGGTGCAATAGAGGTTTCTTTGTCCATTTCCATCCATCAAGTCTGGCACAAAGAGCAGTCTGAGCTGAGATATTTTCGGCTGACCATGTCCCAACTTGCAATGCATGGCGCAATTTACTTGGCTTTGCTTCTTACCACAGAAATTAACAAAATCCATGTGATGCTTCTTGCCTGTCAGGAAGCTCTACTCTGCATTAATCTCTCATTCAGGAGACAGGCTATGTGACAGAGAAGATTAATCTTAGCCACAGATAACACTTCCTGTCTTTAAATAGTTTCGGTAGATAAATAACTTCTATAATGAAACACTATCCCACAGTGGGGTTTTGGTCTAAGCCAGGAACTGTTGAGTTTTAATTCTGGCTTTCAGACAAAATCTCTTTGTGGATAAAAGTAAGTAGAAGCCTGGTTTTGTTGGTTTGGGGTTTTTTGTTTGTTTTTTTTTTTTCACAGAGGAGGTACACACTCAGCTTTTTTCACACTCCACAAGAGTTCCAGCTCTTCAGCACCTACAAATCCATCCCTGCTTTTCTTGCCACTTCTTTTCCTATAACATACTTACAGAGTTTTCCCTGCAGATGTATTGAAAAGATAAATTACTCAGTGTCAGAAAGATTTCTGGAGATGCAGGTCATGGCTTGAGGCAGATTCAGTCATGCACAGTGCTCAGAGGTTGCTCTAGGGAGCCTGTGTTGTCATCGTGGTCCCCATTAGGACTCAGTCTATACCTGGAAAATGCACCCAGCAGACCTCGTTCTTGAATCTGGGTCACACAGACATCCACTACTGCTCGGGTAAGATCTGGCCCAAAGCCCATTAAAATCAGCAAGAGTCTTTCCCAAGTTAAGTGGGCTGGAGTCAGGGCTCTGCAGGATGCACAAACCCCAGCCTTCCCCACCTCTGGAGAGCACAGTGGTGATCTAACACACGCTGCCTTCTGAGAGCCTCTTCACACAAATGGGGAAGTCCTGGCTAATGGACGTAAAGGTCTTTACCATGGGCACAGTCCAAATGGTATTTAAAAAGGAGTATTCAGACTCCTGAAATCTCTCTGCAGTACTTGCTATTTAAATCCTTTTTCAAACCACACAGAAATAGAGCATGCATTGCAGGGATTTCCCTCGATTTCCTTACACCAGACAAATCAGGGAGAAGGGGCTCTGACCACCACATCTTAGGATGGGGCAGAAATAAATAAAGTCTGTGATGAGATAAAGTCTTTGAAAGAACTTGAGTTTGTTTAAGGGATCTTTTCTATTCTACCAAGCAAAATGAATGGGCTACATGATGGAAGTTCATACTAAAGATAGCTGTACAGATACAAGAGCACCACTGAGACTCCAGAAACACTGTGACTGCAGTTTTAACTTTAAACTAGCTACAGATGACAATCCCTACACCCCATGGCTGGGCTTCTGCTGCTGCCAGGCCCTGAGCTGGCTACACAGCTCTTGCCTGTGGTTGTGCTGGTACCTGCAGTACCTTATTAGACACAGCAAGTATCAAGCAAAGATTGGGTTTCTGCATCTATGAAGGCTGGCAGCTGTAAGCAGAGCTGTGCGTAAGCTCTGATTAATGTTTGAGGTAATAACCCATTATTGTTCCCTAGTGGTGAGAGAAGGGACCCTACGGTGGGGAGTGGCAAAGTAGTGCTGTGGCCACTAGCACTGTCTTTTAGTGCACCATGTGACCAACAGGCAGATGAAACCACGTTTCCCCTGGTGGCATAATGATTTTTCCTGGTGCAAATGCAGGCACAAGGATCTCAAGGACTGAAGGGGAGCAATCCTTCATCTTTTTTCAGAGAAAAGTAGGAAATAAGAAGCAGTACCTTTCCCTCTGTTCTCTCAAGAGGAGCCAGTTGCTATTGTAATGGCTAACCAAAAAATCCAACCAGCTCACCTGTTTAGCCTCCCAGGTCAAGCAGTGAGAGCAAATGACGTTTCTATTTCATGGATTAGAAGCAGGGAAAGTCTTTTAGCTGTGTTTGCTATTGGCTAGGCATTTATTGGGAAAGGACTTGGGCAATGTGACTGAATGACTGTGCCGGTTCAGTACTGCCTGTGAGCAGATTTTAGAGGTGCTTTCCCCCAAAACCTCAGCCTTCCTCCACTTGGAAGTCCAGGCAACAGGTCTTCAGAGCACAGAGGCTCCAGGGACCCAGCTCTTCTCAGAGGACAGTGGTACCTCTGCCCAGGATGGAAACTGCACAGCCAGTTTTTCTGCCTTTTTTAAAATTATTATTATTATTTGTTGGTTTGTTTGTTTTAAACTAAACAGACCAAATAGCAAAATCCTTATTTTGATAACAATTGCATTCAAACGGAAGGAAAATTCTGACTGTTAGGGACTAATACCCACAAAGAGCCTTGTTGTCAGACGGGTTCTGAGTAGAGTTCTCAAACCAGGTTTCTCTGCTAACAGCCTAGGCTACAGCTACGGTATCTCAGTACATGGGTAATGTTTTTGGAGGCAGTGGGAGGTCAGCATAGGAATCCTTTCTCTTAGTTAACTGTAACCTCTAGCATTAGATCAGATATCCTAATTAAAAATAGGCCTTAGATACTCTGACTTAATATTTTAACTCTAGTAGATGAAATTTGAGCTCCAAATGTCATATTTAAACTCCTAAATATAAATGGCCTTATTTTCCAGGGTGTTAAATGTATGGAATGCTTATTGATTTCAGTGAGAAAAGTGGGTACCTTTCAACCATTTTGAAAAACCAGTCCATTGCACTTAGTCGTTGATTCATAGATCCCTAACTTTAAGCAGCCAGATTTGAGACTTTTCCCAGCTTCATGCAGTTCTACTTCAGCTTTAGCAGAAACTCACTTACATGAAGTGGAACCCTTAGGTACCCTCAGCTTACTTCCTTCCAGCCTTATCTTGCATGCTGTGTTAGGTATTCATGTAAGACTGATTTTGAAGAAGAAAACAACAAACCTACATAAATTTGAAATATTACATTTTTAATGCAGAATAAATAGTTTTATGAACATGTTAAAAAAATGTTCTTTACAGAGAGAGTGACCTCATTTTTATACAACAATTACTACTGAGATAGAAGGGAATTTGTGCTGCAGAACTGTTCTCTTCAGTACAGATGACACATTTCAGTAGGAAAGGCAAAGTTAAATACATAACAAAGTTGAATAAAAACACTGGGTTCCAGCCATATTTGGACAGTATCACAAACAAAATAACATTAGAAATTAAAAATTAAATTTATTGTGTTCATCCCACATGATGCTTGATCCGAAAGGAACAGGAATGCCTGTAGCAGGAGCCTACGTGCCAGGTCTGTGCTAGATTGAATGTGCCAACTGTTCAAACACAGTCCTACTTAAAGGACAACTAATACAAAGCAAAACAATTATGCTTTAACCCATATAGCTTACACTGGCTCAGCATTAGCTACAGTGATTGAAATACTTTCCTTCCAGGACACTCACTTACATGTTAAAGCTGTAAAGGCTGCAAAAATTTCCTTTCTCTGATTGTTATTCATATAATGGCTTTTAGTGAACTTAACCTTAATCTTAGACTTCCAGAGAGAATTGGCAGCATGTGTTGCTTGCATACATCTCCTTGCCATCTGTGGATTCTTTAGGTTCAAAGGAGACAGCAAATACGTCAACACTTGGGGAGCCATTTGGATCTTGAAACCTTAAAGTGGGAAGCATTTATAGGAGGTTGAAAATAGTCTGAACCCTCACTGTGGATGATGCAGATGAAGATGTCCAAAAACAGGTCAACAGAAACATGGAATTAATTAGATCTATCTTTCAGAGAGCAAGGATAAGATAGGTAGGGAGCAGATGGGGTTAGGGAAGTTTGGGAGGCCTAAGGTTGCAGCAGAAGTCTGTTTTGGAAGAAGGAGGCCATTTGTTCCCAAGGAATAGATCTGAGCTTCAATATGTCCAATACGTACACTGTTCTGCTCACAACTTCCTGACCAGAAGTAAGTCAGGCTCTGAGTACATTCTCACCTGGAAGAGAAGTTATGCTTCTCCCCTCACGATGCCCCTGGGTACTTGCTGGTCCACTGTCACATACTGAAAGGTGGAACTGCACAGGAGCAGGCAGATGATCAGGGAGGAGGTAACAGCAGTCCTTCTATCAGCTGGTTAACACAAGGCACTACCAGGTTGCTCAGGGAAGTCTAGAACTGCAGTGATGTGGTCATGGCATGCTGAGAATCTGGTTGCAATTTGACACTTATATTTAGTGGCAAGGTTTCTATTTCGCCAGCTAAAATTGTTTACAGTGGTGTAAGAATAGCTCAGAACAGATCATACGCCCATTTTTCTGACTTTCCAGACACAACCATGTTTTAAACACAGGTGCTGGGCCCAGTCTCCTGTCTTCGACAATGTACACAACAAACCCATGACATAGTCATAGCTGGATCCTAAGCAAACCTGTACAAAAACCAGGTTTTTGTTTGTCCAAGTAAACAAAAGACAAGGAACATATGGGGTGCTGCTGGGGCTGATTTCTGGTTGGTTATAAAACAAAAACCAGAGTGAGCACCACTCATAAACTATTTAAAGGTGACACAGCTGCAATCGCTCCCAATTCCCCAGCCTGGTGCAGCTGCACAGACTCTACTGACCATTTTTTGGCTGTGGTTGAGCAGAGTTTCTTAGGAAGCAGCCAGTGCAATAAGAGCCTTGCCACAACCAGTGCATTATGAGCCCTGACACATCCAGTGAACTACGAGCCCTGACACAATCTCTTGCAGCTGCAAAGGGCCTGGCACTCCCCCTCAAGGTCCCATTTCTGGTGAGACTGGAGCACAGCCCATCACCCTGAATGTCCTCCAATGCATTTGCAAATCAGCAGGGGTAAGTCCCTGAAAGAACAGGCTTCTTTTGTACCATTTATTGTTTGCACTCTTACAGAACACAGGCTCCTGTGCAAAAATTTTGTCCTGGTGGAAGGAGATGGATGGGGCAATTTGCCTGGAACTGCTGAAGCAGCCCTGCAGGAACTGTCAGTCTGTCCAGGTAGCTCCATAGCTGAGGGTCTTCAGGCTGCCACTTCAACCAGAGCAGCTGTCCACTCTGTCTGAGGGCACCAGGTGTGCTGCCTGCACAGCAGCTGTTGGAGCTGTGGGATGGCTGAAGCAGCCTGGATCCGTGGGATCTGCTGCTGGCTACCCGGGTCAGGATTGGCACCACAGGCAGAAGGATGGGTGTGGTAAACCAGGGCCTGCCTCTGCTCTCACTGCTCTTTTATTCACACATACGTGACAGGGGACATATGTTTTACTAAAGAGCTGACATGAGTTTTGACACAATGCAAAAAGTGGAAGAATATCCTGTGGAGGAAATGGGAAAGGAAAGACAAGAATTACAAAATAAAAGCAGGCACTTGCACACATAAGTTTTGTGAACTGTAAGCATTGCCAGATTGCTACTTTGAGACATTTCCATTCTTACCTGTTGCTTTGGTGGTGTTTGCAACCTTACAGATGTCAAAATGGAGTGCATATGGAAGAGGATTGTAAGGGATCATGCAGAGGCTTCATATATGTCTCCAGAGAGTTTATCTGAGGCCACAAAGGAGGAGATTGCTAGTAGTTATAGGAGGGCAGCTGGTCAGTAGAAGAGGTGGTCAGACTTTGATGAGCTTTGAAATGCTTTGAAACTTATGTGAAGAGGGTGTACTGGGCCAGGTAAATTGCTTAGCACAAACAGACCTATGGGAGGCTCTGGAAGAAGAAGCAGCAGGACAGCAGAATAACTCAATATACTTACAGCCTGAGAAGGAGAAGTGCCAGTAAGGTGTTTCCAAGGAGACTGGAAGAACTCACTGAGGTCTCTAAACATGCACTGGCTACACTAGCTAAATGCAAAAGCATGGAGTTGCTGGGGGGCAATGGAGTCTGTCCTTTGGAGCTTTTTTCATACTGTGACATCCAGTTTGTTACTGGCTGGTATATACAATAGATGTTGCAAGTTTTTTGTATCTGTTTTAAGCTTAGTTGTCTGGTAAATAATCAGAAAAGTCATGGGTTTCAAATCTAATTTCATAAATAACTTTTAAAAATAAATGTATAGATTTTTTCTGATTGAATATTTATAGAAAGGCATTTGATAAGAAAGCAGCATCCAGTTATGACTGCAGTTTGACTTACAGGAAAACTTACCTGAGACAATATCATAACAACTCAAAAGAATCCACTAGGTTATCTCTTACTCTACATGTACATATTGATATAGTACAAATGAAAAATGAGTTTCAGGATACAAACAGAAAACAAAGTACCTTTCACCCAGACAGTATATTTTTGCAGGATTTCCCTTATGACCAGTACCAACCTGTGAAACTTTATGTCTGTCAGTTCCTTCCTCAGAAAGCTTGTCCACACAGACTCAGAGGTAATCCTCTAATGAGCAATATAAGTGCAGTAGAGTAAGATGGAGGGGGATTTTATTTTCAGCTTTCTTAACACCATATGTTCACTTAATCCTACTCTTCATTTAGTTAAAGGTAATCCCTGAGTACTTGAGAACAAATTACATGCAAACATACATTATGTGTCCGGGTGCATCTGCACATAACACTGCACATGTGTCTAAGACTGAGAGACATAACACTGATGGATAAGGCAGTTGAATTTTCCTATTCAGATGCTTCCAGGTCATCTACCTCAAAGGCACACATTAAGATTCAAGAAGGAAATTTTCTCTCAAAGAATTACTAATGAGGATTGCTTGGATTTTTGCTCGTCAAATCTTGAATAAAGATCTTCAAAGTTATTCCAAAGTGCCATTTAATTTTCCCTACCTCATCACTAAAATTAATAAAAAAATCTTTCTGATAAGTCCAGTAACATCACACAGACCACACTAAACATGCCAAAATGTTTGGGTTTCACTTTTAACTTCAGAATAAAATAAATTGTTAAAGTTTCAAAGTACAGTGATAAAAATACTGACATTTAGTGTTCGAAAAAAAGAATATGAAACTTCCCACAACTATTTTTAGTCACTCACTGAAAGAACTGCTGCACCAGTTTAAACTACTTGTTTTAAAAAGGGTGAAAAGTACAGCCAATGTCACTTAAGCAGTCAAGACAGAAATTCCAGGAAATACTAATGTATGATTTACAAGCTATATGTCAAATATTTCACATATGCACAAAAATGACAGGAAAAAAATAGTTCTGCTCTGTAAAC
Organism: Sakesphorus luctuosus; assembly: GCA_013396695.1. Classification (NCBI taxonomy): domain Eukaryota; kingdom Metazoa; phylum Chordata; class Aves; order Passeriformes; family Thamnophilidae; genus Sakesphorus; species Sakesphorus luctuosus. Next base: position 278,468 of record VWZD01007190.1, on the reverse strand, counting down.
ATTTGGTTCAGTTAAATAACACAGAACTTCTGGAGAAAGCTGTACTTTCTAGCTGGTCTTGACTGGGGCCAGCTGGCTCCTGAAATGAAAAAAAAAGGGTCCTCTTGAGCAGGTCACTTTTCAAAATGAGATTTGAGGACGAGACATGGCTGAAGATAGTTGGGAAGGAACAGTTAATAGTAACTGGAAAAACAAACAGTAGTGCCAGCACTGAGTATACCAGAGATGGGTCTGTCCCTGCAGCTCCAGAACCGGTGAAACATTGCTGCAGTCTGTACAGACAGAGCTTCCCCCTGCAATTATGGCCAGTGCAGAAATGGGTTTGACTGAATTTCCCTCTGTGAAAAAAGGGAATTAATATAGTCTTTTGGATTTTCCCCAGGCAGCAGCGGAAGATCCAAAATTCCTTCTCTCTGAGGCGGCAATGTGACTGATAACTCTACTTGATTGCACACTGATAAAATCACTTACACTTCAAGAATTATTAAGTCAGATCTAGCAGGTAATTATTCTGTAATGAGCTTTAACTGCATATAAGGTCTTTGGTCTTGAAGAACACTTCAACACCTTCAACATTGACATGAAATTCTTTGTTTCTAGCTCAGTAAGCAAGACGTCACTTCTGAGGTGAGATGAAGGAACATTTTCAGTGTAAAATGAGAAATGTTTTTCTAGAGGAAGTAAAAATAGGTTAAAAATAATCTGAAAGGTAAAAGACTATTTGTTGCTTCTTTTATGCCTTACTCTGTAATGGTAACATAAATAGCCTGAATTCCAAAGACCTTCTGAGTAGTGCTTTCCAGCCTGCCCCAGAGACATGCCTAAGGCAGGCCCCTGGATTATCCCGGAGAATCTTCATATCCAGCCCTCCAGCTTGAATTTCTTTGCATGCGTTGTGTGAGGCTCGTCCTGTTTGGTATCAAGCACAGCCTTTATACCTAAAGAGTCTGTCAGGTCATATCAAGGTCATTGTAAGAAGAGAAGAACTTTTCAGGACAAATCCGAGCGGCAAAGTAGAAGTAGCAAGTAGAAACAAACCCAGTTTCTTTTCCCACTCCACTGTGTCACTCACCTCCCTCAGCATTTTAAACATATTGTGGACTTGACTTTTTTATGTAAAGCAATGCTTCTCAAGACTGCAAAACTGGTTACTTCTGTCATTTCCCAGTGATGGTGATAACCAAACCTCTGCCATTTCACTATAGCAAATGGAATCTTTCAATGGTTTTGAAGTGCTGTGTGATGTTTGCTCCTATGCTTAAAATTCTAGTGTTGTTTGAAAGAATGTGTGGAAAAGAATCACTTTGTACTTTAAGTGACTTATGTGCCAGAACCTCATAATTTTGATAAGTGAATAACCTCATATTTTTCAGAAACATCACTCAAAGAAGACAAGGAGAAAAGCTGGATTTATTTGCAGAGTCCCTTGCAAAATTGTTGCCTTTGGTCTCTCTTTTAGACCACACTTACCCTGTAGTGACTTCTCCAGAAACTGACCATAACACAGTCAATGTCCTCTATATTGGCATTTGTTTACCTTGCTGTTGTTGGCATCTCATTCCAGTTCATTTCATCTTTTTTTTCCTTATGTTAATGGCCATTTTTCAATTCATCTGCTTGGTTTTAAAGGTATGACCAGATAGAAAAGTATTGGTTTCTCCTGTCTCCAAGAAGATGATGAAAAAACCTTGCTTTATGAATAACCAGTGCAACTGCTGTGATTGGAAACCACAGCAACATTATTTTCCCTTGATGAATTAAAAAACAGTGCATGCAGCTAGAGTATTAACAGATCTTGGGAGTGTGATAGATCTTAAGGCCTGTAACTGTGCTGCAGAAAATCACTCATTTATTTGCCGTTCAGTAAGAATCTCCAGAAATAGAAGCATTTTACATCATATTTTTCCTAAAGAAATAAAAATACATACATGCTAATTGCACTTTGGAGAAGGAAAATTAATAAAGACAACTGTGCCATTCCCCATTAGTGGAAATGCCTGCAGTTAACCTGCCTTGAGCACTTTCAATATCACTGAATCCCATGGGTGGGATTTTCCAAAGTGCCAGCATTAGCTCAGCCCTGCTCCCATTAAAATCAATTACTGATTTCAGTCTGGGAGGAGAGTCCAGAGAGTCCCTCTGGTGCCTTGTATGTTGGAAGATCCTAATCTTTGTGTGTGCTGTTCCTTCCCTATTTTTATGTGCATGGCTGCACAGGTGCTCAGATACATTCACAAGGGCCAGGATTTTCCTCAGAGGACCTAAAAAGGAACCAGAAAGTCAGCTGTGTGGAATAAAGAGTAATGGAGGGTAATAAAGATCATGGAAGCAAGGGGAGTTTCACATAAGATGAAACTTTATCAAGTGCCTGCTGAAGTCAGGTGACTGCAGCCTCTATGCCCCAATTCATAGAGCAAAACCTTCCAGAGTATATTTTCAATACTACTTCACACAGTATATTTTCTGTCTGTGGAATCCAATTGTCATGGGCAGTCATCAAGGCAAAGAGTTTAGTAGAATTAAAAAAGGATTTAGGAAGCTTTATGGGCAAAGACAACATTTGCAGCTGTATGCACTAGATTACAACAATGCAGGGGACAAACAAGCTTCCTGCTTCAGCAGCATAAGCTGATTGCTTTGAGGGTCAAGAAGAAATGGGTTTTGGGCATGTGTTAGCCATGCTGATTCATTGAGATGTGTGATGGGAGAGTTTGAGTCTTCACTAAAAGGAGTGATAATGACAGTGAGTGATATAGGTAGATTACTTGCTAGTCTGTAATGCTGGCACTTCCATAAGAAGGGTATCAGTAATGATTTTGTAATGAGGTCCCCTCCCAGGCAAGGGACTGATTTGGTGCCGATGAGAGCAGAATTCAATCCTTGGCTATGAATGAGGTTTCCTTTCTGACTCTAGGGCAGTAGCTTATTCTCTCATCACCTGAGAACTGGAAAGACGATGAATGCTTCTCTAGTTCTTAGAGGTGGAAGGAAGGGAAGATGCATTAAGCAGAGAGTGGTCATATTTTCATCCACAGCATTTATGTACTTTGGATTCCACTGTAATTCAGGAGTACTTAAGCTGGAATTAGTCAAGAATTTTCTGATTTACACTGATCAAACAAGTTCAGAAAATGGTGTTTTCATTCCACTGTTTGTGGTGCTCCTCTGAACTTATTCCACCATACAAATAGCAGCAGCCTTCCCTAAGAACAGTAGCCCTGGGAAAACTTAGTGGCCTTAACCTAGAACATGAGCAGTTTCTGCAATGGATTATGTATCATGCTGGCTGGCTTGAAATCCCAGACGCTCCTGTCCAAGTCTGCATTCCTATTACAGCCTACTGTTGTCATTACACCAGTTGCTGCAAGGTCAGATTCCCCTTCAGGACTTGTTTATGAACAGTAGATAAGATCTAAGACATTTTTAACCTATAGGCTGGATGAGCTGAATTATTTATGTTAATGGCTATGGGTGCTATACCTGTTGCTAAGAAATACTGTAATACTTTGTCGTGACTCCCATTTGGAAATGCCATTATAGCTGGCTGAGCAGCAATAGATACAGTATGGGCTGAGCAAGCTATTGATGACCAGGAAAGGGTTTTTAATGATTTTGTACCTTGAACACTGTAGTTGGCAAAAAACCCCGATAAAGAAGCCAGTGAAAAGAGTCAGCCTGCTCTTCTTGTTACAGCTGGCAGGGGTCATAGGCGTTCAAGGTTCCATGATGCCATAGCTGCAGATAGATAGATAGATAGATAGATAGATAGATAGATAGATAGATAATAACTGGGGTGTAGTGGAGAGCACGCCAGTCTCCGAATCCCAAGGTTGCGAGTTCCAGTCTCAGTACGGACCGTCCCCTGGCAGTTCAAGCCTCCCTGCCATCCCATCCCATCACATCTCGGCTCAGCAGGGTCAGCCCCGGTCAGTACCGGGTGCTGTGACAGCCCCGAGGACTTCACTGTCACTGTCCAAGCTCGCTCGGCTGTGGCAAATGAACCTTAGGACTTAAACAGTGGGGCCAGTTCTGCACACACTGAGCCTCACCTAAAAACTCCACTGTGCAGGCTGGAAGGGCACACCCATGTGGGGAGAGCCCTGCCCAAATCTGCGTTCGCGAAGATTGGCCATTATAGATAGATAGATAGATAGACAGATAGATAGATAGATAGATAGATAGATGTACCTATATATGCACATATATATGATTTTGATTGGTAGAATCTGGATCAGACCCAGCTGGTCTTCACCAAAATGTGGCATTTCTACTGCACAAGTCATTGAGTTATTTGAGTCTTTCTGGGTTTTTAATTTTGAGCTTTCATATTTCCAGCCTTTGCCTGGTATGTCCTTTTTGGAAATTCCCACAAATGTCTAATGATCCAAAAGCCTTTGTTTATTTATATTTTCTTATTCAAAATAATTTAAATACAAAAAATAAATTCTTTGAAGGATTCAAAATTAAGCTCAGTTGCCAACAGTGCTTAGCTATACTTGGGACTGATAGACAGCATTTAGGGAGAAGCTTTGAAGGGTCAATAGCCATGGAATTTTTGTCCTTATTAAAAACAGTAATCCATTTTACCTTTTCTTATTTAGATGCAGATATATATTCAAACTGACTTTTTAACCTATTCAGAAGGCTTCACTATTTTTATTAATTCATTACCTGTTAATTTTATTGGCAGATGTAAGACTAAATTCCCTGTACTACTTTGAAAACCTGCACAATGTCTGCTGCAGGTATTACTATTTCCCTGGCCTGGGGGATGATTTTACATTAGTAATTTATATATATAATTGGATCGTGGTTCGGTAGGATGCACATAGATCCAGTCTGGTCCTCAAGCTTAAAATGGTCTGGCTCTGATCTCTACGTTAAATTAACTGTGTTGCCTATTGTCTGCTTGGGCTCAGGGCAACTTAGCAGGTTTGGTATGAAGGAACAACATTTCCATGCACCGAAAGCAGAGGTTGCATTAGTCAGCTGCAGTCTCTTTTTCCTTTTGATAGAATTTCATAGCTGAGGGTATGAAGCTTTGCACACTTCATGGCTGTGCAGCTCCTGAGCTGCAGTGGTGCAGAACGTGGCCTGGCAGTGCTTCTGTCCTGGGTTAGGGTCTGTAGCTGAAGCTGCCATGGAGCTACAGAAGGAACCTGGTCATGGCACACCCAGGTTGCTCCTTGTACTGCCTGTGCACTCACTGTGCTTTTTCCATCCATCTTGAGTCTGCTTCTCAGGAGGTGTTGTCATTCTAATCCCTTCAGGGTCACAGAGGATCAGTAGGAAAGTATGGTGAGATTAATACAACCTGGACAGACAGCCTAAAAGTGCTGATAGCATCAGATTAATAGTCACTGCCAGCTCACTCTCACTGCTGATATGCAGCAAGTGCAGAACGGCGCTGAAAAATTAAGTACTTATCACTTCTATTAAATAATGTGAGCACAGACATTTATTAAGCCTGGAACACTTGCACAAATTATGAAACAATGTATCAATAGTAGTCTAGTATTTGGAATGGTTTGATTAAAAATATTTTATTTGCACCTCCATAAGGCTACTGTAGTCTCTTACTGATGCATTTTTAGTCCACATTGAGAATTTACATATTTCTGCATCTGTAACTTTGATCTCAGCTTGTCTGTGAAGTTGTTAATTGGCAACATTTCATTATGTTGCCCAGAATTTGGAAGGGATTATGTGCTGAGGTGAATATATATAGCAAAGACCTTTTGCCAGATATGTTAGAATTATATGTGTGAACTTTGTCATTAAAATTACTTAATTGTATATACACATGAAAATCCTAATTTAAAAGCTTCCTCTTCATGTTGCTGGTGACCTAGCTTGTAACCTTATCGGTAAATTAGTATTTACAGAATTACAACTAGCATAATTTTGCATAATTGTTCTCACTTATGAGAAACGCAGTGCTTTAGCTGCCTGAAGTTTTCTCCCTGTCAGACACCGACAGGTGATGTAAACATGCCTATGCTCTGTCACGCTCCGGCAGCGGCTCTGGCACAGGGCAGAGGCGCGTTCCCGGCGGGAGGCAGCGAGGATGCCACCTGTGCAGCGCTGGAGCTCGGAGCGCCGGCACACTCACCCTGCCCAGAACCCACGCCATGAGCTGCGTTAAAGCCGCTCTCCCCTCGTGCAGCATCTCTGGCAGTGGCGAGCAACGCGTTTTATCCCATTTTGCCAACACTTTAAAGAATGGTGGTCTCGGCCCTGGAGCTGCGGTAGGATGAGAAACAGGGAAGACCTCCGGGCCGGGGCACAGCGCGCACGAGGCGGCGCGGTCGGGGCTGGCCCGGGGACAGAGGGACGCACGACCGAGGATTTCGGTGGGATTCCCAGGATTTGGTTATTTGCTGCCTACAGAAGCCCCCAGTGATCGCAACGGGGAGCGAACCCCGGCGCCTGTCGCTGCGGACCGAGCCGCAGCCGCGCCGCCTGGGGCGCGGGCACCGCCCGCCGAGAGCGCGCTCCGCGGGGATCGGCACCGGGCGACCGGCTCCACGAGGACCGGCTCCCTGTGACAGGCACACTGGGATCGGCTCCAGGGGATCGGCACAGTGGAATCGGCTCCACGGGGACCGGTNGCTGCGGGCGGGGCCGGAGCGGCGGCGCTGGGGCGGCAGCGGCGTGTCCGCGGCCGGGCAGGAACGCGCCTCGGCGGAAACAGGGAACGGGAAAGGAAGGGAGCGGCGGCGGGGACCGGGCACCGGGAGCGGCGGCCACCATTAGTGGCGGCGGCTGGAGGAGAGGAGCGGAGCAGCAGCAGCAGCAGACGCCGCGGGGGTCTGCGGGCGGGGCGGACCCGGTGCCGCCGCCGGCAGCGAGCGGGAGCGAACCCGCCGCCTCGCCCCTCTGCTCTGCGAGGCGGCGCCGCTGCCCGCCGGGGGCTCCCCCGGACCCGGGGCGAGGTGAGTGGCGGAGCCGCCTCCGTGTCGGTCTGCGCTGGGGGGCGGCGGCGAGAAAAGGGCGGAGGGAAAGGCGGCAGGAGAACGGGCAGCGGGAGCCGGCGGGAGAACGGACGGAGGGAAAGGCGGCGGGAGAGCCGGCGGGAGAACGGGCGGCGTTTGCTGCCGCGGCACGGCCGGGGCTGGGCGGGATCCCGGTCGGAGGGGCTCGTGTTCCCGCCCGCCGCCCAGCCCCGCGCCCCGGCAGCACCCGGTGGGTTTTTCCAGCGAGGCTCCGCCGTGCCGGTGGTGACTGGGGCGGTTTTTGTGCCCCCGGGTTTCCCCGCGTGGGGCGTGCCCGGGAGGGGCTGGGCAGCCGCGGGATGCGGGGATGGATGGATGGATGGAGCGTGTGGAGCAGACAATGTCAGCCCGCTCAGTCCCCACCCTGTGCGGCCGGAGGCGGCGGATCCCGCACAGCCGAACAGAACGCGCCAGCCCATCCCGGGGCCACCGGGAAAGATTGGTTTGGAGCGTTCGTTACAATGTTTTGGTTTTGTAACAAAACCCCCGAACACCGAAACCTCCAAACTGGAATCTCTTCAGCGTTTTAGCCGTACTGAGGGCAGGCTGGTTTGCGAGCAGCCTCCCCAGCAAGGCTGGTGTCTGCATTGGTTTTCTCCACGAACATGGGAGAGTGGGCTATTATTTTTTCTGCATGGGGAAAATCAGTGATGGTGGGAGGGAAAGGAGGAGTGTCTGTATACGTGGGTGTCACATGACCTTGTAAAATTCATATAGCTATACTTATTTGGTTCCTGCATTAGTGCCAGTTGTCTTAAGAAGCCAGTGACTTACCTGTTCATTTCAGAAGGTTTTACTTCTTTTGGATTTGTTATCTTGTGGGGCAGAAAGTAGTCACCTGTGTGTTTGGACACTGCTTTTGCATTTTATCATGCATTTTATCATTTTTACTAGTATGTTAAGGCTTTTTATGTTTTAATTGGGTAACAGGTGTTCAGAAGGGGAGAGATAGCAGTCTGTGTAATATAACTTCTTTTTTCCTGGAAGAGTACCGGTACTCTCCATTTGGCACAAGTGGTGTTTGGTATGGCTGGTATCTTCACGTTGCTATTCATGTGAGGGATGAATGAGACTGTAGAATCACACCTTCTCCAGTGTGGACAAATTGCCTCTTTTTGTCTGTTCCCCCTCACTCACTGTCCTCCAGACATGGACGCGTTAGTTTGTGCAACACCTTTGAGTAGNAGGGGATCGGCTCCCGGTGATCGGTTCCACGTGGACTGGCTGCACCGGGACCGGCCCCACAGCGCGCGCCCCCGCGCCCCCCGCGGCCCCGCGCGCGCCCCTCGCCCCGGCGCTGGC
>VWZD01007190.1:193111-269910 GCA_013396695.1 Sakesphorus luctuosus | reverse complement strand
CCCGCCCGCCGCCCAGCCCCGCGCCCCGGCAGCACCCGGTGGGTTTTTCCAGCGAGGCTCCGCCGTGCCGGTGGTGACTGGGGCGGTTTTTGTGCCCCCGGGTTTCCCCGCGTGGGGCGTGCCCGGGAGGGGCTGGGCAGCCGCGGGATGCGGGGATGGATGGATGGATGGAGCGTGTGGAGCAGACAATGTCAGCCCGCTCAGTCCCCACCCTGTGCGGCCGGAGGCGGCGGATCCCGCACAGCCGAACAGAACGCGCCAGCCCATCCCGGGGCCACCGGGAAAGATTGGTTTGGAGCGTTCGTTACAATGTTTTGGTTTTGTAACAAAACCCCCGAACACCGAAACCTCCAAACTGGAATCTCTTCAGCGTTTTAGCCGTACTGAGGGCAGGCTGGTTTGCGAGCAGCCTCCCCAGCAAGGCTGGTGTCTGCATTGGTTTTCTCCACGAACATGGGAGAGTGGGCTATTATTTTTTCTGCATGGGGAAAATCAGTGATGGTGGGAGGGAAAGGAGGAGTGTCTGTATACGTGGGTGTCACATGACCTTGTAAAATTCATATAGCTATACTTATTTGGTTCCTGCATTAGTGCCAGTTGTCTTAAGAAGCCAGTGACTTACCTGTTCATTTCAGAAGGTTTTACTTCTTTTGGATTTGTTATCTTGTGGGGCAGAAAGTAGTCACCTGTGTGTTTGGACACTGCTTTTGCATTTTATCATGCATTTTATCATTTTTACTAGTATGTTAAGGCTTTTTATGTTTTAATTGGGTAACAGGTGTTCAGAAGGGGAGAGATAGCAGTCTGTGTAATATAACTTCTTTTTTCCTGGAAGAGTACCGGTACTCTCCATTTGGCACAAGTGGTGTTTGGTATGGCTGGTATCTTCACGTTGCTATTCATGTGAGGGATGAATGAGACTGTAGAATCACACCTTCTCCAGTGTGGACAAATTGCCTCTTTTTGTCTGTTCCCCCTCACTCACTGTCCTCCAGACATGGACGCGTTAGTTTGTGCAACACCTTTGAGTAGAAAAATTAATTTATATGTTTATTGTTGAACAAATTTAGATGTTTGTTGAAACATATGTCTAAGACAACAAATCTTCCAATTTCAGCTTTTCTCTGCTGAGAAGTTTCCTATTGAAATAGAGGAACAGAAATATTACTTGCTAACAAAAGTATAGGTCCTAATCTAGGGAATACTTTGCATTTAAGTCATGTAAAGATCTAGGCGTGTCCAGATTTAGTACACTGAAATCCCTCTTGGATGGGTGTGGTGTTTAGCAGAACATGAACTGGTTTTTTGCACCTAAGTTACTGTGTGTTTTTTCATATCACTGGGTTACCCATTACTTCACAGAAATCTATGTTAAAGAAGCTTTTTACTTTTATAGAGCAAGAAGGTAAGTGGCACTCAGGAATTTATTTATTGCCTTCCTACAGATTTCATTTTCAGATAGATACTTTCCTGAAATGGCTTCATTTTTACAACATGTGGTGAAGTGTCCATCTACCACTGCTTCTGACTCAGCATGTGGCTACAGAGAAAAGTACTGCTGAGGGATAAACCACAGCTCAGGAAAGCCATGGAGTGTACCAGCTGTTAATCTCTTGAAAGAATATAAAAAGTAATGTGAAAAAGGAGACTGACAAATTTTATATGGTCTTCAATCTTCTCCTCTTGCATAGTGTCTTGAGACCAGTGTCTTCAGGTTTAATTTAAAATAGTTTATTTACAGTGGAGTAGTGAGTTCACGTGAACTGTTTGGCACTCGTGTGCCGCAGCGTGTTCTTCCTTAGCAAGGCAAGCCCTGGTACAGGGGACACCTGTTGGTTTGAAGGGGTATATGAACTGCTGCCATGCCTTTTGTAGGTAGTGGTTCAACATGACTGATTTTAAGAGGCTCTATTTTTCAAAAGGATGTCTCAGCCTCTGAGTACCAGAATACATGGGCATTGCCTCGTTTCCCCCAAACCACTGATTTTTTTAGCTGTAAAGCTATTTTCTTGTTTCTTTATTTTAATTTTACAAGATTATGGGCATGTGCTTCTTTATGTGTTTTTTCAGTATTAAGGTTTTTAATACAATCAACTAGCTTTTCTAGCTAGAGATAGTTAATACTTTGTGCTTTAAATTGAAGATCTTTACCCTGTGTTAGTCTGATCATTTCTGGTCATACAACTTGCCCTCCTTCTTCAAATGTTTTTTTGCCACTGGAGGGAGAAGTAAAAACTTATCAAACTGGGACAGAGTTAAACTGAGTGACTAAGCCAGTTAGACAAATATTAAGAACAATACTGAAGATCCTGACTATTAAGTAATTTAGATCACCCTCTTTAATAGAGGAAAAATCCAAATCTCTTGTGTTACAAATGAAGCCAAAGGTTGCAAAATAATCACATGCTTACTTTTCTGTTTTGTTAAATAATAGTTTTATTACAGAATTTTCAAACAGAACTGAAATAATGTGCTCCACAGCTGCCCATTAACATCTGTTCATGCTGAGGACCCTGCTGATAAAATCTAGAACTTTTTACAAGCACTTAGCAAAGCCAAAAATGTCTGATTTCTCTTCCGCCCCCAACACTAAACCATTTTGTGATGTTTCACACCCTTTCTGTGCACTTGATAGAAGCAAACATGCCGATTTACAGTTGAATCAGGCAATCTTAGATAAATAAGCCTTATGAAAAGGGGAATCCAGATCAGTTTTATTGCAAAGGTTTAATAATACGTTGAAATGACAGCAGACTGCCAAGTAGTTCCATTTAAGCTATTTTCTATGTAGGTTATACATAGAGTGTTAATTTTGTTTAAGAAAATGTAAATTACAAAACCAAAGTTGACATATTAAGTAGCCTTCTTAGGGATTCAAACAATATCTCTGATAATTGGCAGTCACAGATTTTGAGTGAGTACACACGTTGAATGCTCTCCACCTTTAGGGATGTCTACAAAATTAGGGAATGCCAGCAAAGAATCTTGCTCTGTAATTGCCTGTTATACCCGTTCGTCAGATTAGCAGAGGATTTAAATTTCTTCTTGTTAATCTGCAGGTATTATTATCACTTTAAAAAAGTGTTCATTGAAATGGTGCATTATTTTTAAGAGGCTAATACTAGATATTAATAATACTATCCAATTAAAGGTATCAGTCAGTCTCTGTGAGAAAGAACTCAAATTCATTAATGGCAGAGGTTGCTAATTATCATCCACACAGGAAAATCTTGTGAAGACTAAGAGAAGAATCTGCAGAATATTTTTATGCAACTTGATCCAGATTTGTTGGCTGGTATTTTCTGTCATGTTAATGAATTAAAGTCACTTCTCTCTTTTGTTCTAATTAGGAGTTTTAGTTATTTGCTAGGTTTGGCTTTTGCTGAAAGATTTCATGTAAGATGGTAAATAAACCTCCTCAAGGTCTTCGAGAAAATACTTTAAACTCTTCAAGGATTACTCTTTGCAAAATTATACTTCATTTTCTGAAATCCAGTTTGTCATCGTAAAAGAAAAACTCTTGTCAGAAGTGTCCAAAAGACTTAATTACCTTACTAAAATTGCAATTGGCAAATTTGCATCATCTGCTTGTAAAATTGGATTTTGAAGGCTATATCAGTGAATTGTGTTAGAAGTGCATATAATGAGTATGTCTCAAACATTGATGATAAAATAGTCCTGTCTGAAATAGTTGAATTCTTACTCTGGCATCACCTTTGCAGTTAAGTCCCTTTGATGTGTGTAATAAAGTCGTCTACTGAGTTAAGTGCAACATTAAAAGTTGAGTGAGTTACTGCATACTGTGAAAAGTGCTACCTTAACAGCACAGAATTCAGAGTGGGGGGGTTTTGGTGGAATTTCATTCATTGTGGAACTTAGAGATGTTGCTAAGACAGTTTTGCCTAATTCTGTTGTTTCAGTCACTGATGTAAAAAACCCTAGCTCTTTCTTGATGTCTGTGGATTTCTTTTAAATAGTTCCATTGATTATTATGGTGAAATATCTCTGTTTAAAATACTGATTTGATTGGTTTGGTCATGGGGAAAGTACACTGAAATTATGTTTGACAGATTTTTCTCTCTATCAAAGGGCTTGTAGATTTGTAATCTTGTGCTTAACTGTAAAGTTGATGAGTTGATCCTTGTGATACACCTTTAGTGAAAAGACATCTCCTCATGAGGTGTCACAGATTACTTTGAGTTGCTATAGGAGATGGCATTGGCAAAACAAATAGGCGGGTTCTTTGGAAGAAGGGAAGTTGCTCCTGGTGTTGTTTATACACCAATTCCCGTCATTAATCTCTGCACAGATGTGTGTGCCGTCCCTGCAACAGCCGCAGGTCCCTGCTTGCACCTCTGACACTGCTGACCCAGAACTGTGTGTTCCACTCTGGGGGGTTTTTATTTGTAGGTCCCTTAATGAGATGGTGTTAGTAAGAGCAGAAGAGAAGCATTTGAGATCAGAGACAACCCTTTCCCCCCTTACACTTTTCCTGGCAGAATTATCCTTGGGTCTTACATAGCTTTAGAGATCACTCAACTATTGTGTATTAAGAATACTCATAAAAAGAAGGGACTGGTGAGATTAAATCCATGTAAGTTCTGTGATCCAGTTTACAGCATAATCCACTGCCTGCCAAATTAGTGAAATTGAAGGGGTGATGAGTGGGGAGCTGGTGAGAGAAGAGAAGCTACATCCTTGTATACATCTTCCTAGATCATGATTATATAGTTTTGCAAAATAAAGGTTCTTTTACTTTGGGGATGTAAAAGGTGTTTTTACAATAAAGACAAACTCCCTTCCGGGCTGCTATTTGCATCTTATGAGTACTAAAAGGCGTCTCTCCAGGGTTCCAGAATCTGTTGTAGGAAATGCTTTGCCCCATGATTTTGTAAATAATTTCATTTTCATGTCTAGATGACTGGTGTTATCTATACTTATTTCGACAAGCTACTTTACAAATCTAGGATGAGTTCAGGCTCAGTATTGAAACCAGTAAGTTTTCAGCATGTTTTCAAACATCTCATGAATGGGACTCATTTTTGCTTCTCAATGATGATCTTCTGAAGGTGAGATTGGCATGGGAAGCTTATTAGTTTTGCAGAAATACTGTGCTGTGCTTGCATACTAATTGTCTTAATTCTTATCCTATCTGGTATTTTCTGCTTCATGTCTGAGCTCACTCCTTGTCACTCTTTTATGGTTTAGAACAAGAAGCATTGAAGTAGGTGGGAAGAGAAGTGCTCTCTCACATGTGAAACCATTTCATTATGACTATGACAGTGTTCCCTCAGGCTTTCTCATATTGTTGGCTGGGAATACACAAAGATAAGCTAAGATTTGAGATTCTTAAGTTTGTGTTAACTCTGAGACTGTGTCTACAAGAACAAGACACCCTGTGTGAAATAAATGCAGTATCTACTCTACCTTCCTTTAGAAGCAAGGACAGTGTTCACGGCCCAGGGAAGTTTCTCACAATTGTTCTGTGGGAGGTGCATTACTTGTGGGTTGTGCCTGCACTTTAAAGCCTCAGTCTTTGGTATTGCATTGGTGGCTATTCCTAGGCGGTTTCTCACTCGTGTATGGTTGGTTTTGATTATATCCTGACTTGCCTAGTTCATGCCTAGTATAGTGGTGAGGCATCTTGCATAGGATTTTTGATTCTGTGCCAGAAGCCAAGCATTCCAAGCTGTCTTTATTTATAGAATCACAGAATCATTTAGGTTGGAAAAGACCTTTAATATCATTGAGTCCAACAGTTAACCCAGCACTGCCAAGTCCACCACTAAACCATGCCTGAGTTGATTTTGCGTGGTAAAGGTCACTGGAGTAAAAATACTGTCTATATGTAAGAAAAACACATGTAAGAAACACAAACAAACATACCAAACATTTGTTCTTTCCTTATAGTAATTTTGCTTCCTACTCTTCTCTTAGCTAGATCTGTGGTCTTGTTGCTCCATTTAAAATTGAGTTAATCATTGTTGGAATCTGTTTTAATGTACTGATGCAAGTTTGGACTTCCCAGGTGTTTGTAATCATTCTTTGTGGCAGGTGACTATAGACTTAACACAAATGTGGTTTATAGTGTATTTAAAAGCAAAATTCTCATCATGAAAAAACTTCTTAGATTGGTCTGGGGCTTTAAAGAAAATGCCTCACAGACCTCTGTTCTCCAAGGAAGTTGACACTTCTGTCTGTAATGCATGACTTGAGAGATGACCATTTACTTGGACGTGCAGTTCTGAGTGGCACTGATAGAAAGATGGGTGACCACATGCTATTCCCAGAAAAGCAGTCTGCAGGTTTGTTGTGTGTATCAGTGCACAGCATTTCTAGGAGTCTGGATTTTAGTTATCAGTAGTTGTGTCTGAGACCTCAAGAAAAGCACTTGTGTCTATTAAATAGTGGCATTTTGTCTAGGAGTGAAGTGGGGAAGTCGTTGGTTTCCAGTCACCAAGGTATCAATCCTGCCTAAGCTTTGGCTGTCTCTGAGCATGTTCCAGGGCAGGGGCACGGCTCTATCTGAAGCTGTGAAAGAGAGGAGAACTTTTTCTTTCTCCTGTACTCAGTTGTGTCTATTAATAAGTAACTTAGTGGTATCTTATGATCAGTTCTGTGAAACTGAAAGGCTGTTTGTCAGATTGATGTCAGTGCCAGCAATAAAATCCTGCCAGGGTAGAAGGAAAGAATTAATTTCATGAAGAAATGTTCAGTTGTTCTGGATTAGAGACTTCAGAGATGCTTTCTAAGAAGCACAAAAGTGAGAAGTCTCATTTCCAGCAATTGTGTGGAAGGAGAAGGAGGATCCCATAGCAAAGTGTGACTGTTGCCTTCCCTGCTGGGAACAGCAGCAGAGCAGAATGTGGAAGCAGTAGGGAAATGAATGAAATTTTCAGGAGGAGCCACATGTCCACACCCCAGCTGTTAAAGTGAAACATGCAGTGTCTGCAGGAGGAATGCTCTGTGTTAACCACTGTCCAGTTGATAGTGCAGCATTCAGCTTAACCCTTTGTGCTTGCTGTCCTCAGAGACTTTATCATTAAAAATAGAATGAATAAAAAGAACCCCAAATCCCCCAATCTGGGTCCTTGGAATTAGCTTGAATGAAACATTGTGCCTTCATATTGTTTGTATCTATTTAGCTTGAATGTGAGCAAAACTTCAGAAGGTTCTCAAAAGCAATAACAAGTTTAAAAAAAAAGCCCTTAGGATTAGTTATTACTACTTGGTGGTAATGAAAAGAATCTTAAATTACCTTTTATCAGCTGGAATGGAATATTCCTGGAATGACCAGTGTGCACTATGGGGTTGAAAGTCCAAGCACAGAGCAAACAGTATTTTCAGACTATGCACTTTCAACGTCAGTGGTGTTTCATTTCTGAGATGTGATGACTTGGGTGTCTCTCTTTTTGCAAAGAGGTGCCAACCTTCACTCTCCTGAAGGACCAGCTAGTTCATATATTTACAGGTACCTTGTAGGAAGTTAGATTGGATAGACTATGAGGCCCAGAAGTTTAGGGAATCATTTAATGTGTCTTTTTGTCACCTTGATTCTTTAAAAGTATGTGAAGTTTGTGTGGCATTTAAATTTAAAAAAACACACAGTGTAAGAAAAAAAATATTGTCACTTGATGCAAATGACTATGATTTAATGTAGAGGTTATCTGCTATCATTGTCATGAAAAGAGTTTAAATTGAACTGCTGCTGCTTGTGCCTTAGGGCATAAAGACTGATCTGAGTGCCCTACAGAAGGCACATTATGGTATTACCTTCCACTTTTTAAATTACTCCTTATTTAGTACTTCTGATGATTAGTGTTTCTGCTAACTCCTGTGAAGTGTACACTTCCTTATGTAGAAGATGGCAACAGAAATTGTGATGTCCTGTATAATGTGACCATGAGCCAACCTCGTGTCTTTTTACACTGTAGAGGAAAAGATGCATTATCTAGTAGTAAAATAGGACTGTGTTTGTAGAACAGGAGCATGTGTTTTAAAGCAATGTCTTCCTAAATATTTATCTAGTTTCCTGATCTTGTAGAGCTTAATATAACCCCTTCTGAGGTTGAGTTTTGCCTCCTTTTTTTTCCAATCTTGAAAGTACATGGTCTTCCTTTAGTTTAAAATGTACGTCACCTGAAACAAGGAGGCCAGAACTTTTTAGTGTTGTGTATTTATACTCATAATTAGCTTTCTGAGATAAGGTTGGTCTGGCACACTCTGATACAACCCTTGACAGGCTGTGAGCTTCGAGAACAACATTTCTATACACCTGATCTGATGGAACATGATAAAATGTTACAGGATATTGATGTGTCTTGTGTAGTACATTGTTCTAGTTAAAGCTGCCTAAATATTCTTTTTTCTTCTTTAGAGTGAGTTGAAAAGCAAGATTAAGGGCCAGTTGTTCTCTTATGAAAATGTAAAAATTGCAGCTGGCCTTCTGTTGTCTGCATTCTTTTTGCCTTCCAGTGCGAATTTAAATATTTGGATTTACAACTGCACGTGCTTTTGCTGTGTTATGATGTGCCATAAGAACTGAGCAGGCACAGCCTACTGATAAATTCAGCAGCTGCTGCTTCATTCCCAAAATGACTTGCTGGATTGCTTTTGTTGAAACGTTGGTATTTTGGTATGATTCAGGCAGTACTGTTGATAGAAATAGTGAACTAACATAGATTCAAAAGTAGGGCTTTTCTTATTTTTGCAGTATGGCTCAATGTATTGTTTTGTATCCCAGATACTGTGAATAAACTATAGCCCATAAATCATTACCTTTTATCATGTCTGTTTATTCCGAGACACTCAGAGTGAAGTATCAAACTTTTTGGAGTATGACAGCCATTGTTCCAGACGGTGGTCTATAGGGTATGAAGTTATTTGGGGGTTTTAGTAGAATTTGAAATATATAGATATTTAAAATGTTATTAGTTCACTTTTTGAAACAAAAATTTAAACTGTTGCCTGCCATGGTTTATTGTGGGCAGCTGTAGTGCTGTGATGGAGTCATCTGGTAAACTAAAGAGCACAATTTGGTGGGGTCATTGAAGACGCAGTAAAAGAAGCCCTTAGGTTGCTTAATATTTCTTTCATAATTTCTGACGTTCTGTTTGCATCTCTGATGTGATGAGTAACATTTCACTGGGGAGGGCAGCAGCACTCTGGGCCTGTGTGCATCCAGCAGCATCTGTGGAGTTACATGGAACTAGTTTGAACATACGGTTTGAGGCTTGTATTTCAGCACTAGTAAACAGTGATGATCTTTCTGTCCTTAGGTGTGCATGCAGTAGCCTGGTATTTAACAGAATACAGATAGATAACTATGCTGTTTTCATATCTTTATTGCCACTGTACTGCCAATATATTTTATAGATCATATTTAGAAAATATGTTTGTAACTAACTCTGATCTTTTACTTTCAAAGTTGAGCAAAAAAGCCCTGCAACAATATCCATGACTCTGTATGTTGTAAAACATTGATTTGTGCCCTCTTTATATTGCTGAGCTTTTATAGTGTCTTGAGGATTAGGACATTACTTTAAAAGAGGACGTTAGGTGTGCCACAGAGGGAGGGAGCATCATATTGTGGATTAAATGCTGTCCTTGTCATCACTCAAACACACATTTTCTGCCCTCTTGTTACATTCATAGTTTTCTTTCTTCATACAGTCTTCCAGTTGTCTATTTGAGTTGCAGGCAATGAGTAGTGTTGCAAGTTATATGTGTAGTTCTCTTGTCCACCTTTTGGGAATTGGTCTTGGAATGTTTGCTTCTGAAATGCTTCTTGATTTGCAACTGGATAGGTGGTAGAAAAATCCTTTTTTCTGTGCTCATTTTTTCCCATACTTGGGTTTATGTTGTGTGTGTGCTTATATTTTGTTGTCTAGAATTGTTTTACAGAGGGTATTATGTCCCTTGAGAACTGGACAGAATATTGTTCTTGGTGCTGTGTGTCTCAGAAAGCACGTGGTGGGAGGCTGGATAGTGTTAGCTATGCCAGTCCTGTGCTTCGTGCATGTTCTCCTCAGCTGGGGCAAATTCTTAGGTGATGCAGAGGAATTAAAGAAGGGGCTGAGAACTTGCTGTCTGTGACTTGATCGAATTTTAAAATCCAGTTTTTTAAAACCATCAGGAGTAATAGAGCTGGAAACAGGTACTGTTGGAATTGACCTTGCTAATTAACACAAAGGCTGTAAATGATTCCACAGATGTTTTGCTCTTGTAATTGTTTTCTTCTGAGAGAAGGTTGTGACATCAGATGACAAGTAGAGAGCAGGAATAAACAAATCTTAGGATGCATCACATTCAGTTTTTTACAGGTGTTGCTTCGTGAATGATGTTTGGGGCACAGTCTGGCTTGTGATAAGCTGTCTCATTTCCAGATCTCACAGGTGTTGCACTGGATGGAAAGAGCCAGTGCCAGGGAAACGGTGCTAACAGCCAGGGCTGGATTCCTGGTGGGCATTCTCAGTGGGGTTGCCCTGGGACCACAGCCAGTCAGTTCCCTTGACAAGCATGCAGGTCCCCTGGCAGCTCTGCCAGAGCAGCTGCCACTGGTGTTGCAGCGTGCTGACAGCTCCCTGAGGCCTTCACTGCTGTCCACTGGCTCATGAGTTTTGGCTCGTTTCTTGCCTACAATTTCCATGAGCACGTTTATGACCAGTCTTTCAGAGAGTGGTTACAGCACTAACTTTGCACTGATTGCAGTTTTGTCAGGCTTTGCTGCCGAGCTGTGTGATCAGACAGTATCAGAAGGGGAGGCTGAGGCTGTAGAACGCTGTTGGAACAATAAAAGGAGACCAAAACAACATGACTGATATCTGGTTTTCTCTAAGTTCAGTCAGACAGAATTGTTTTTAAGACTTCCTTCAATGTTATGGGAAATTGCCCAGGTAATTGCTTCCTTATTTGTTCCATTTATATGTATCATCCTTCAAAGTGAGTTGCAGGATTTCTGTTAAATGCAAAAGAGCATTTTCTGCTGAGTGCCAAATCCAGCTGTATGAAATCAGAAGTTGCTTCACCTTCACCAGTACAATCGAAAACCTGTCTTGTGTATAAGGAGTTTAATAAACAAAAAGCCCAAACCAACACTAAAATCTATCTATGTTCTATGTGGAAATGTTCTTAAGACTTATTTATTGGGACTTAAGTATCTGAGCAGTCTAACAGTGGAATATGTTGGTAATACTCCTTGCCTCTTTACTAGTGTTTTTATGAGCAAAGGTGCAAAAACTATACTGGTGTAAATAAAAGGGTTTTTTCCTTTCTGACTTTCTGAACTGTAATACATTTGCAGCTAGAGTGTATATAGCAGTGAGTACCAGGAATACGTTCCTGGTCTGTGTGACCAGTGGTGCTTCACACTGCAACAACAGCAACATGTGGAAATCTTTCCCAACTTTCTTCCACTGATTTTTGTGCATGTTTTTCTTTTTTCTGCAGAAGGTGGACTTTTCTCATCTGCTTTGCTTGACTTGAGAAGCAGTGGAGAGTCTTGTGGTTGGGGTTTTCAGGTTGTTGGTTGTGGGGTGTTGGGGTTTTTTTTGTTAAGAAAAAGATGTTGAAGTTTTTCTTCCTCCTTTGTAAATGGTGTACTGTCTCTTGTATGTGTGATGTTGTTCAGTCCCACACACAGTGATACTTCTTGACTTTTTAACACTGTGTTTCTTCTCTCTGCTGTCACTTCCCCTTGCAGAAAGGAGACTTAATTTGCTTTAGATGAATCGAGAGACTTACACAGAGAAACTTGGATTTTCTGACTTTGCATATCCAAGTTGCTTGGATTGTTTGCTGTGCCCTGCAGGTAGTTTAGTCTTAACTTTTTGTTATGCTGGGAAGGAGAGGTCTTCTGGCTGCCTTCAGTACTTCACTGTGAGAGGGAGTGATGATGTGTTTATATTTATGTGGGAGCTTTGCATCAAGCCATCTCCAGTGCCATAATGAAGAGATTGAAATTAGGCACTTCAGCAGTTGTAAAGGCTTTGGCATGACTTGATAGTGGAAAAAGTTGTTTATGAAATTAAATTTTATCCACAAAAAATATTTGTAGTTTTTAAACCACTTTCTTAGTATCTTTCATCTGATTCTTACACAGTATGAACTTGTGGATGACTTCTGTGTTTAGACGTAACACTTTTAACTATTTTTGTTTGTTTTTATTTATATCCTAAGGATGTTTTGGATGCAACATCTGAAATATTTTGCATAGTGGTGTCAACAAGTGTAGGGGATTTTTCAAAACTTTTCCTTTGTGCTTTAGTAAAAGTTTGAGTTGTCCTCAATCTGATTTGAAGTCTGATTTTTGTCCCACCCCAACCCACAAAATCAAGTTGGCAATTAGTTTCTCATTCTTCCATTCTATACGAAATCAGGCTGCATGCACCAGAAATGCTCAGGGATTGCTGAGCCTCGATATCTAACTCAGACATTGCTGGGTGCATTTATGAAATGGCTTGTGTTTGTTCGACTTGTGTAAAAAACTATTGCTTAGTTATGTCAAATCCTTTCAGCCATATCTAACATATTTCAGTCTCTTGTTTCCTAATACATCTGTGTGCTATGAAAATTCAGATGTCTTCTCTGTTTCAGGGAGGATTCTGTTATGGTCCTTTATCACTTTATCTTGAAGGCCCAAAGTAACCTCCCTCATTTATGCTAAAACAACCAACCTGTCTTGTATCGAGCTGTGGTATGCAAAATCATTTTTCTCATTAAAGATTTATGTCTGAGGGCTAATGTAGCTCAATCTTTGTCACATTGCTCGAAGTATTCCTGAAAAGCATTGATGGAAGGTGTTCCTGGATGCTTGACTTGGAATCAAAAAGCACTGATCATGTTTTACTGAAGTCAGACTCCCTGATTTGCAATTAGATTCCATTGTTTGTCGGCTTCACTGCTGTGTTGTGCCAGTTGTGGACTTCCACCTTGCCCTGGTTTTCCAGCTTGTAAGAAGATCCTTACTTGTTTTCACGGTCAGGAACCACATGGTTTTGTTACAGTTTTAGGTCTACTTTTACTACTGAGTAGAAGGAGAGGGAGGGTTAATGTCATGGGATACCCTGACAGAAGAGCTTCATTTCTGGAACAGGACCCTGTTCTCTGCCCCCACCCCTTGCAGGCTTTAGAGTGAGGGAGGGAGGGAGGGAGTGCCTGCTGGGATGTAAATGAGCAGCGAGGTGCCCTGATCTATGTGAATGCACTCAACATGCTGCCTGTGAAGCAAGAGAAAGGAAAAAGATGATCTGGTGTTTTATTAGTAGGAGCTGTAATGCCTCATTTTTATGATGCAGTTGATACCTCACTTGAATGAAGGGTGAGGATGGATGAAGTCCATTACCTGTAGAGATTTCAAGACCTCCGAAGAAGCAGTTCCGTTTCATTCCAGTGTTCCCCTCCTTCTGATGGAAACAGATGTGTGGCACTATCAAATGCAACATTCCTTTACAGTCTGCCTTGGACCCTGGCATATATAATTCATAAATAAGGAATTTAATTCTATGTCTTAGTAGGTATAAACTCCTTTTACTGCACAGATATGTTGGGTTGCAGGGAGAATGTTCAGAAAGCTCCCTTTGGATTTAAATTTGTAACTCTGCAAAAACAGTTTTCTTTTTTTAGCTTGTAAACCTGTTCTGATTTGTTACAAGCTGGCCCTTCAGAAGATGCTACTCTGTAGCTCCTGTCAGCAAAACTTTGTAAATCCTTTGGAAAGATAATGGCAAGAAGTTGCTGGCAAGGCTTAGACCTTGAATGAGTGTGTAAAGGTCTAAAGGATGATAAAAAAAATTATAAAAGCCATGAAATACTTTTTTTAAGCTTCGTTGTAAATCGTTTCATGGTGGTGCTGCTTGGATTTGATTCAGCTTGAGACAGAGATGTGGGATTCGAGTATGTCAGCCAGTTCACACCTCACTGTTGGCAATCCGAGGAAATGAGACTGTAGGCTAATGGAATGGCCACCAACTTCTGCATCTCCATAAACTTCTTCACAGTGCAGTAGACAAACACAGCTTGGAAATAATTTTCATTTTAAATATTGAAGTGGTAAGGAATTAAGAGACTCACTGTAATGTGGCTTTTACACTGTAATGTGGCTTTTAAACTGGTCACTGTCACGTACATTTTAAATAGCTACTTTTGCTGCTTTGTGCCTCATTTTGGCCACAGCAGATTAATGCAGATCAGTTCTTTCTTGCCAACCCTTGTCCTTAACAAGATGTGAATGTGGTCCAAATAATTAGCATTTCTAGTGTCACAAATGGCATTCCTTATACAGTGTGGTCAACTCAGCTGCTTTAGCAGCAAAAATAGTCATTGTGGTGCACATTCCACTTTCAGTGTTGTATTCTGTAGTTTATTCATCTGGCTCAGTCCTTAGAGAGGTCTTTATACCAAAGGAGATATGTTTCAGGAAACAAAAATAATTGTTCTTTTTTTCGGAAAAAAACTTTACTCAGAGGCTTGCCAGATTTTTACACAGCTGTTGAGATGATATAATGGTTTTGTTTGTTTGGCTAAGGTTGCAAATATGAACTTCCTTCCTCCCGCATTTATAATTACTCGGGCTGAATGCAGAATTTGTGATAAATCTCTTCCGAATTTCTATAGCGGGTATCTATGAAGTGCTTACAGACTTCAACATGCAGTTTATATTTGCTTTCGAAATGGGTGACCTCATTTTCTGTGAGGTGCAGACAACCTCCATCCCTGGTCCTGCCCGAAGAATGTATGTCTAGAATAAGGGTTTGTCTTTGGTTTGTATAGTAGGAAAATCTTCAGCTGTGAGAGTTCTTGACCGGAATATCCTTAATCCTGGGAGGAGTTCACTGTGGATAAGCTGTAGTAGAGCTTATTTGGTCAGGCTTCAAAAAAGGGCTCAGAGTGGACGGCTGGTTCTGGTTTTGTATATGTCAGATATTCCTGTGTTTGTTGTGAGCCATGTTTCCTGCTGCTTTCCAAATTACACTGAAGGAAATGACAGCACTGGCAATCAGCCTTGTGGACACAGGCTTAAGTGTTTTGGAAAGGAACTGAGCAGCATTACTATAAATTGAGGCTGTATTTGCCTTAGGAAGGGCTTGGCTCTTTGAGTATGATGCTAACATGGTGTTAGGCTCATTTTTAGCCCTGGTTTTCAAATTAAATTTTAATGCTTAGAAGTTGTGTCTAATTGTTTTCATATAAAAACATAAATTTTTACGTTCTGTAGAAAAAAACTAAGTGTCTGTTAATAGTAATGTGACACATCTATAAGAGTTTTGTGTTTTTTAAAGACTATTGTAGCATCAATATGTCTCTAAAAGGTGTTCTTGCATTTTATTGGGTTTTTGTAATTTAAACAATATCTTGATAGTATCATTTCATTTGTATGAGGGAAAGATGAAGGAATTAAAATACCTGGCTAATTAAGTCATCTATAAATTAGTCTTCTAAAGATTCAGCCTTGGAAGCTTCCAGTATCACCATATGATGACAAAAAAAAGGCAGGAACATTTGTTTCTTGGCACACTCTTGCTAACTGTATGTTTTCTAAGCTTTGTGGGTTGGACTGTCAATTCTATAATAAAATAATAATAAATACAGTATATATGTTTCATGATGCTGTTTAGAGCCTGAGGATTTCAGCAGCAGCAGCAAGCTGTTTGTGCAGAGTATCATGAGAAACTGGAGTGCAGTTGGCTGGTACCCTTGTTTGAGTTCTGAGCTCCGTACACCTCTCAGAACCAAACATTTCCCAGACATCATTTATGTTAGAGAAACCTGAGAAGTGTCCTGGAGAGATATGTCTGTGCTGAGCAAGGACAATGGGAAGTGGTCGTTCTCCTTGCTCCAGAAAATAGGATATAGGGTCCTTCTTCATCTTTCTGTAAGAGAAAAATAATTACAAACACTGGAAAAAAATGAAAATTTGGTGTAGTTGCAGTCAGGGTAACATTTAAAAACTTGTAACTAAGGTATGCAGGGATGTACAGCAGAGTTCTCCTGCGTACTTTTTACACCAAGTAAAGGTGTCGCAGAAGGTATTTTGAAAATGTCCCTCCAAAGGAATTCTGCAGTCTTGACTCTGGCAACATGGTGAAAAGATTAAAAAATTCTTACTTTGCCTGAGTTACTCCAGACTGAGCTTGCCACTCTTACTCTCTGGCCTTGAGTAAATGCTTGAATCATTTCCAGTACACTCAGAGCTAGAAGTGCAGTTGCAGGTTACAGGTGAGCCTGTCACAGGTGAACTTGCTGCTGCCACAGAGGGGCAGTGCCACCTTTTTCTTTCTCCATCCCTTCTCCCAGCTGTCTGGTGTGAACCCAGAAGGATGTGTTTGCTCTGATACTTGCCCAGTCACAGGGCAATCTGTCTCTGCTTGCTAACTCAGGAGAAAGGCTGCTTTGCTGTTTGGAGTCTTGAGTGAGTTTTCTGATGGTCTAGAAGGTTGAGCAGGCTCAGTTATGTTCTGGAGCAAAGTGCTAAATGGATGGAGGGGAAGGAGAGCTCTTCCTTTTTGTGGCAGCAATGAGGTATTAGGTTGGCTCAACTTTTAATGTTCAAGTTATTTTAAACTGCAGGACTGGGAGCTTAAGAAAATGACATCGAGGAAAGCTTGTAGAGACCTTTTTTCCAAAAACTCCTTTGAAGAGGACAGTTGGCCTTGGAATAGAGAGAAGGATAAGTTTACAATTTTATTGCTTCTGAGTGACTTGTCTCAGCGTTTTCTAAGTGCAAAGGGAACCTCCATCCAAAATATGTTGTTTCTTTAATATCCTGCAGCATTTAATGCCAATAACAATAATAAATGGACTGAATTTCTGAAATGCTTTGCTAAAAATAAGTATGTGTAGATTTACCCAGTTGATAATAGTTGTAGTTGTATTTGATGAATGTGCTGACCATGCAGAGAAATGCAGGTATGAGCAGGGGCTGCCCCTTTGCTAATACCATGTTTCTGAGAATAGGTCAAGTTGAAGGATTTGGTATTGGAAGTGCCTCAACACTGTGGTGCTCAGCTGCTTTGTGTGAACAAGCAGTAGATTTGTCCCAGGAGAGGGTAGGAAGGAAGGAGGAGGAAGCGTGTGCTGCAGCCCCTCTTTTCCTACATGCTGGGACTGCTGGGTGTGCACAGCCCAGTGTCTGCTCCTGGGGGAATCTGTGTCTGAAGGGGCAGGCACAAAGGACCTGCCACCCCCCGTGTGCCACACAGCCTGCTCTGCCTTGCTTTGCCACCCTCAGTGTGCCACACAGCCTGCTCTGCTTTGCTTTGCCACCCTCAGTGTGCCACGCAGCCTGCTCTGCCTTGCTTTGCCACCTCCCGTGTGCCACGCAGCCTGCTCTGCCTTGCTTTGCCACCTCCCGTGTGCCACGCAGCCTGCTCTGCCTTGCTTTGCCACCTCCCGTGTGCCACGCAGCCTGCTCTGCCTTGCTTTGCCACCTCCCGTGTGCCACGCAGCCTGCTCTGCTTTACTTCCATGGCAAACTGGAGCTTGGCCTGTGGGAATTGTTCTGAGTTACTCCCCTGTGTCCTGCGAAACAGACAGGCTGTATCCATCTCTGAGTTTTCACTATGGAGCATGTTCCCAATCAATCCAGTGGGATGCAGGAGAGCCCCTGCGGCCGCCAGGGTGGCACTCAAAGAGGAGCTGCTATGGAAAGAAATAATCCTGCCTTTTGCTGCTGAGGGTTCTGTGGGAAGGTGCTCTGTGGTAAAGCCCATGAGCCATCCTGTAGAGATCCATTCTTCTTAACTTCTTGAAAGCTGCTGGGCCCCTCGATGTTTCCAGTTCAGCTGTGATAGAAGGGTATCTGTCCTCAGGTTGAGCAATGCCGTGGAGTATCTTGCTCTTGGCCCTGCTGTGTTTCTCAGCATGGAAGTGAGACCAGTGTATGGCATTTTTCAGTCAGTGTGATCCTTGCTAAGAAGTCCTGAGTTTGAAAAAGCTCATTCATTGTTTTTGTATTTAAAAAAAATTAAAAAAAAAAATTAAAAAAGCAAGTACCCATGTTAATTTAAGATTTTTTTTACCAATCTGATCTAAAACACATTACTTTTAAAAACTTCTTTGTAAACTTTAAAATTATTTTCATCAGCCTTTGCTGTTCTTTTTTCTTTTTATCTGTATCTGCATTACCTTTACCACAGCATCGAATTGGATGAGAGACAGGAATAACTGAATACTGAGTGACAGAATTTCCAAGCATGTTTGTAAGCAAAATGTAAAGTGAAACATAATGCACAAGTGAACATGTCTGTGTGTATAATGGCTGCTCTCAGGCACCTGCTTAGGATTATCCATCACTGAATTAAGTCTTGTTTATTTAAAGGTTTGGGGGAAGATAATTTTTGGAAAAAAATTTAGAAACTTACATTCATAAATGGTAGTATGGAATCTGTTGACTTGGCTTATTTCCCCCCATAGTTACAGTAGAAAAACCCTCTACTGTCTTTAGTTCTCATGCACCAGTAGAGTTCCATTTACAAAGCTACCAAGTGTGGTGGCAGCAGATTGAACAGTAGTTGTTTGTGTGACTCAGTTGCTGAGCTGCTTAGGCAAGGCCTCTGCAGCTTAGGATCTGAACAGCATTTCTTAGGAATGCTAACCTAATCCCATGAATTTAAATACTTCTGTTTAAAGTCCTTTTTTAACAAGACCCAGCTGTCAGTCCCATCTTCCATGGATGTTCTACTGTATAGAAATTTCATGTTCACTTCCTCTGTGCCATAACTTACACTTTCTTTTTTCCTTTTTGCTGTGGAAGCTGATTTCCTTCCTTTTTCAGGAATGTGTGCTTTAAAACATTGAATCTGTGTTAAATATTTACATTTGGTCTTAATCTCGAGGCAATTAAATTCTAGATAAAGTCCTTTTGGTATGTACGGGTTGGTGTTAACTGGATTTTAGACTTCTCTAACCTTTGACATAACAGAACTTTGTGGATTTGGGTGGGATTTTTTTAATGTTGAGGCTGCTTCTTGCTGTAAGTGCTCTTTTTGCCATGGTGTAGAATCCAGACCCTGTGTTTTTCCTGCCTCCCTCCCTCCCTCTCTGCTGCCAAGATTTATTTAGAAACTGAAGTAATGCAGCTTTTCAGCATGAACATATATCTTTAGAGCACATCTGAAGTATACAGAATTAATTAAAAAAACTTTTAGTTAGTTTCAAGAGGCTTATAAATTAGATATTAAGTTCAGTGCTCAGTAGGCAATGCATAGATTCCTGTTAGCAGTCTGTGACAAGCTGCATAGCTTTATACCTCCAATTGCTAACACTGGTTTGAGTTATTATGTGGACTTCTTGGTTTAAGATCATTAAACCTCCCTTCCAGAGAAAAGGTGTTGAATTGACAGTAGAAGCAAAATACCAAGTGAAGAAAGTATTAAAAAGGAAAAAATGCGGGGAGAAGTATTGTCCGTTTTCTCTGGTTTTTTGGGAGTTGGGTTGGTGTTGGTTATGGGGGGGACGGAGGTTTTTTTGTTTAGGATTTTTTTTATTTTTTGGTAGGAAGTTTTTCATTTTTAGGAACTTCGGAGAGAGTTTTTCAGTGACAGTCTACTAAAATGGCAAATAAGAATGAAGTTGTGTTTTCAGCCTTTATCAGTGATGAGCATGTTTTTCACAATCTGCTCAAGACTTTCTCCTCTTCAGCAGTTTGGACAGGCTATGCTAGAGAATAGCAGTGCAGGAATTGTTAGGCTTTGGCATCCGGCTCGGCCAGATGTCTCTCCAAAGTTGCTTTGTGGATCAAGTTCACTTCTGGAACAGCTTCTCTTTTACTTTTTGAGGAGGAAAAGAGAAGAGTTGAGCAAGGGTTAGGACTTGCTTCCAGTGATTTTTATTGATTTTTTCCTCACCCGCTGGAGTTCTCAAAATACAACTTGGATTCTTACAGTATCAACAAGGAAAACAGTGAACTGCAGTTTACACAGCAGGAAGTTGGCTTTCTGTCTTGTTATTGCATGTGGTTTATGGAGACCTGAAATTGTGCTTAATCACCTGCAAGACCCAAGGGGAGATGCTGATCAAGAATTCTCTTGGAGCTGTGATTCTCCTGCAGTTTGGAAATTCATAAATCTGTTTCCTCCCCATCCCCCAAAATCCATATAGTGCAGAACTTGCCTGTACTTTCTCCTTTTCATGCTATGTAGTTGCTCCCAAATGTCATTGTGTGTCAAGGACCCCTTCAACCCACGTGCCTCACATCACTACCTACTGAGCAGTGTTGTCTTACTGCCAAACACTCCCCTCCCTTTTCCTTGCTTTGACTGCCCTGTTCCTGTGAACTTCCAGCCTCTCCTTCCAGCCTGGACTGCTAGGACTCATCTCTGTCCACGGCCCC
Organism: Sakesphorus luctuosus; assembly: GCA_013396695.1. NCBI lineage: Eukaryota > Metazoa > Chordata > Aves > Passeriformes > Thamnophilidae > Sakesphorus > Sakesphorus luctuosus. The sequence continues at coordinate 249,581 of VWZD01007190.1, read as the reverse complement.
ACATCAGTCTTTCTTCTAGACTCAAGGCTCTCTCTGCTCTACTCTCTCAATACAGGCCTTCAAAGCCCCCCACAGCACAGCTTTTCCAGGGAAAAACCTCTCCTTACATAGTACTCCTTTATTCTGTTAACGCCATGGTGCAGTACCGTACATCTCCTTTGCCCCCCTCACCTGCCTCTCACACAATAGACACACATCCCTTTGTGCTGAGGGTGGTGATGAAGCAGAGAATGATTCCTACAGTTTGCAGTGAAGGTGGAGGACCAAAGTTGACTGCCAGTTGTAACACTTAAATCTGCTTAAAATATAAAATTAATAGAGCCAGAGTAGCTGTTTATTTTTGGTTTAAGGCAGTGTTGTTCTTGTGCTCACTTTGTTAGAAGTGGGTTTAAAGTAAATAAGGTGTCTTCTAAATGGAATATACATTTTCCTTCAAAGATAATGTTTCAGTCAAAACATTATTATGCTGTTCGTCCTCTAGACCCTTTTTCCTTGTGGTGTCTCTTAAGATAATGCTGTTTTGTAATGGTTAGCTGTAAACAACAAAATATGTTGGCTCACAGATGCTAAGAATGAAAGACCTATGTACCTTAGATATATCAAACCTTAGATATATCAAACATTTATTTGTGGGTTTTCTGAAAAATACAGTGGTGGATTTTTTTTCCTGGAGAAGGTAGTTCCAGCTGTAGTGAAATGCAGCTCTTCACAGTGTAATCTTAATTCTTAATTTCCACTTCCAACCTGGTGCAGCTGAGGTTAATATAAGGAATGCATACCCTGATACCAAAGTTCATAGAAGCAGCCTGTGAAGAATGTTAGTTATTTATCATAGCTCAAGCTTTCCTCATCCATTTTGCAAGCTGTGGTTCAGTCTGTCACCATGTCCTTGTTGAAAGGGATTTGGCAACTCCTTCTGAGCCTGGATAGTACCCCCATCAGACAGATTGCAGCCTCTGCTGTGGTATCTTAAGTGAGCATTGGCATAACGATTATTTTTAACCTTTGAGAGGGTCCCTGGAGCAAAAATTAGTTTTTAACTCCACCAAAGCATAGATTAGCTCAGTGTCTTATGAGGAGATCCTCTCACCTGCAGTGTAGTGTGACCTCTGATCTAAGTGATTCTCTTACACCTCCCCCTCCTGCTTGGTATGATCATTCATTTATACCATCTTATGTAAGCACTGGTGAGCTGTCCATCTTTCACAGGTAGCTGACAGTTGCTTACTTTATTTTGCTTTCTTATAGTTGCAAGACAGCCTAGTGCATGGGTAAAAATTAGTTTCCTGGAGTATTTGTTCCTGGTGGCAAAAGTACAGGTGCAACAAAATGGTCTGTAAAGGGATGTGAATTTTATAGCTGTTGGTTGGCTGGGGTTCTTCTCAAGGGCAGGGTGAGCCTGGAAGTGCTGTTGCTAGCCTGGTGATAGGTAGTATTGGGCCACAGCTACAAGCATGTTTGGGTATTAGCTGGGATCTGTGCATAAGGCCATGTATTACCACAGAATTCACAGTCAGTCTGCTGATGGAGAAGAGAGACTTAAGTCGTCTTTTCTGGAATGAATGGAGTTGCAAGAGACAAGTAAGCTCATAAAAATCAGTTTATACTGTGCCTTCTAGTGCTTTTCTGGGTTGAAGAGATCCACAGGATGTGGTAGATTAGATCCTTGTGGAGCTGTCTTTCAGGGCATGGCCAGAATAGCATCAACTTACAGCACCTGTGTGTAGGCTCATCTCACCTGCCTCTGGCTTATTAAAACAGTGCTTTTATTTTAGTGTTAGTAGTGAAGTGGTTTCCTTTAAATGCACCTGCTTTTGAGTGTTTTCCACTGACAGGTGTTTCTTAGTGCCCATTAAGTGGAACTGTGGATATATACAAAGCCATTTTTGTCATGCTGTGTCTCTTCTCATGTGTACTTTGAGACATCTCTCCTACAGAGTGCACATCCCTTCATGCAGTTTCTTGCATGTTGGTTCACATCCTCAGTTGAGAAGTTTCCCATTCACTGAGTTTCCTCGCCAATTGCACCAGCGTAGGAGTATCTCTTATTGCATTGTGTGCAAATAGAATAGTTAATGCAACCTCCGTTTTGAACTGCAAAGACAGGGATGGAACTGTATACTGGCCAAGAGGGAGGAAATTAGATCTATATCATAAAAGGATGTCTTGCTCACATCTCAGTTGAATCCTTCTTTTGAAGGCTGCTGTGTGGCCCTCCCACAGAATAAGACAGTCTTGATTTTGTTGTGTGTTATTGCTTGGAATGAAGCACAACTCATGTAATAGAGCTTGAGTGTAAAACCTTTTTTAGACATCTGACTGCCTTTTGTCAAGGTTGCAGATGCTCTAAGATATTTATATTTCATCTGTAATACAAAATACATCCTTTTTCTACTTGCTACCAGTATTTTAAAAATATGAGTTATGTAAAAAGAAAGTATTTACAGGTACACATTTCTTCAAGTTACCACATTAAACTTAGTTCTGCCTTTCCTTCTGCGTCAACTTGTTCATGTTTGTTATTCTTTCTTTGGACATCATTCCAAAAGTAAAGCTGAGTGCAAAGAGATGCTGCAGTAGTGTTTGTGTTACAATAACTGCATAGTGAAGATTCTGGAAAGTTGGAGCTAATGTAGTTTCTACATACATATTTGCCTGCTGAGGACAGACTATACACTGTAAATCTTTAGCCTTAGCTGGTAAGACTAAGATGTTGTGTCCTGCAACTAATGAGTGTCATTGTTTTAGAGAACACTTATGTTTTATCCTCTGTTTGAAAAATATTTTAGCTAAAGCAGCTTCTGTTTTTATGATCTAAGTATTTTCTATGGCTGTCTTCGGGTTGTCTTCATAAAGAGTGTTCAGTGGGACATGTCATCCAGGATGTTCTTTTTATGGGAATTGATTTAACGTCCACTGGCTGGACTCTTGGTTCAGGAAATGAGATACAATTATTGATAAAGCCCCTTCTTTTCCAGGCAGCATCTGTTTGGCTAGATGTGAGTCAGGCACTGAAATATATTGAAGGGAATAAGGGTTTTACTGTGTGCCTTCTCAACAGTGCAAGTTTCAAAGAGAGTTGGATTCTTCTGTAGACGTTTCGGTAATTTTGGTGCATCCTTTTATCTTACAAGAAACATCTTATGAGTGTATTTCAGTATGCAAGAAGGCACCCTTTGGAAACTAATTTAAAATTTCAGACTGCAGTTACAGAAAGCTAGAGTCAATATAAATAGTAATAATAATACAGAGACAGCTTAAAACCAGAAGCCAACCCCGTGGAATGCAGGGTGTTCTGCTTGATGCACTTTGCATTTTGCCTCCCTCTTAAAGCTTTCAAACAAAGAAGGGGTGCATGAGTAGGTATTTTGTGAGTGGTTTTGCTGTGGCACATCAGAATGATTTCCCACTGTTGGAAATCAGGATGATGAAGTGAACATTCTGGTATCCTCAGTTTGTTTATTTCAGGAAATTATGGGTGCTTGTGTCAACTAAAGTTAGAGGGGGAGTGTACAAGTTCTGATTAAATACAAGGGGAGCTGCAGAGGATATGAATATGGAGAATTTAGTTTTCTGTTTCTTCATGCTGCTAGCCAAGAAGAGCTTTATTCTTTCATATTTGTGCTGTCTGTGAAAAATACTGTGTTGTCAAATCCTTGTTTGACACACTGTCTGCTTCATTCTAAAGATTTGGTGCTAATTCTGTGGAAGACCAGGGAGCAACTGTGGCATGTTTGACTCTCCTGGTTGGAATCTCCGGGGGCAGTTGTTGAACAACAGCCTGTTAGAATCTGGAGGGGTAACAGTGCCCTCATGACACCACTAGGTTTTAGAAAACCTGTATTTACTGTAGAGTGCATTGATGTATTTTGGGGGATTCCAGAAGCAGCGACACAATTTGCTTTGATGTTACCATCTGATATCTGATGAAAACTTTTTTCTTCTGCCAGTTGCTTTTTCAAACAATTGTTTCATTAGCAGTTGCTGAAATGTAAGTTATGTGTTCACTTGTGTTGCTATAAATATTTATATTACAAACTTATAAACAATGTAAAGAAAAATATTTTTGAGCTGAGTGAAAAGATTGTTGTTTGACTGGGCTTAAAGTGCAGCTACAGGCAAAGCCAGTTCCTGTACGGGCCTGTGCTTAGTTTGAGAGTGGAGTCGGAAAGCTGAGTGTGTTTGACCAGCAACTGTTCCTTCCAGCAGCCATTGCTGATCTTCATTAAACTGCGGCCTGTCTGCAGTTCAAAACATGCACTTTCAGACACGAATGTTTCTTTTCTGTGGTTTCAAAGATACATTCTTGCCTGTTGCACAGAGCAGTGGGTAAGGGAGGGAACACTGTGGGCTGTCCAGTGTTGCATCTCCCGGCTAAACCTGCCAACAGGACCGTGCAGGGAGGATGCCTGGGTTTCAAACCTGCTGCATTGCTGCAATCCAGACCAACTGCCTGATGCAAAAAAAGTCTTAAGAAAACAAATATGTGCTCAAACTGCACATTGCTTTTAAAACTCTTTCAGTGTATTCTGGAATGGTTTTCCTTCTTCCAGTTGTTCTGCACAACTCTCGTACATTTTGGGTTCTGCTCTGACTTCCTCTATTTGAAGAATAGTATTTATTACTGAAGTACAATGCCCTATTTTAATTTTGAAGAACAGCTTAAAGAACCCATGTGTGTAAATATTTGTTCCTTTTTTTTTGCCAATCCTGTTTCCAAATTGTTATTAATTAGTTCATTTCAAGAAATGAACTAAAAGTATGAATTAAATAAAAGCAATTTTTCTGAGCAATGCTGAGTCCCTTGCTTACTTAGTAGTTGGAATGCAATTGAGATGGAAAGGACAGATCAATTTAATTGTGACATATAATGTGTTGGTGTAAAGAATTTTCATGAGTTGGGGAGTAAGGGGAGGGAAGGCAGGAAACAGATAGACTTAAACCTGAGGCTGTCATAGTCCTTAATAACATAGTGGCCCAGTATTGAGATACGTTAGTAATTATGAGTGCTTTATACATATTAATTATATCTTCAGTCTATTGATGTGTGACTGTTGTTTCATGGGTCTTACATGGCTCGCCAGGATCTCGAGAGGTCACCCACAGGATTTCAGTATGTTGGTCATTAAAGGTCTCTTCACTTTTCCTGAAGCACCTGAAGATTTATCTTTTATCAGACATTCAGTGTGTTCTCACCTTGTTTTGTGACTGCAGGTCTGGAAAATTACTGCTTGAAGCAGGGTTTAAAAAAAAAAAAGAAAAACTCAGAGTTGGCTCAAAATTAATGTATTGAAGTAGGCATTCACTTGACATGAGATTTTTTCATTTAGGATGTTTTCAATTTGAGCTTTTTGGCTGACAAATTTGTATCTCAGTCTTTGACTTTGAGAGGCATTGGAATGTCCGTGTGCTGCAGAGCCTTGGGATGTATTTAGCTACTACCTGTGCTATTTGAAACTCAAAGAAAACAAATGCCCTTTTGTTCAGCTTTTCATCTAGATTGCTCTTAATGTAAACTGGGGTGTAGAACATTGGATAATGCACAAAGAGTTTCCCATAACTTTCTAATCCCCCTCCAAATATATTTTTCAGGAGTAGTTACTTCCAGAATACTTTATGCTTATTAAGAAGATGGAAATACTAAAGCAAATTATCTATGCTGTGTCACTGGCTCAGCGTGCTGCTTATTAAATTGAAAGGGAATATGTTGGTATCAGTTACAGCATAAGACTGTCTTATTTTTACTGAGAAGCTTCTTAGGTTTGATTGGTCCCTGTCAAGTGGACAAAGGATTCATATGAAACAAATAATGTATGTGCTCAAACTACCTTTCATTTTTTACCATGACTTTAATAAAATGTATAGAAACGTGGAACATGGGTGCAGGCTTTGGCTGTCAGTTTTGGGAAAGCATGTCAATTTTTTTCCTGTTTAAGTAACCTTATTTAAGCAGTCAGGTGAACCAGTAGTAGACATGAAAATCTGCTAGAGTCTTGCTGTTGAAATTGTGTGCTCACACGATGCTTATGTGCTTGTGCAGTGTATTACTGTAGTGTTCTGTCATGCACAACTTCTTCAATGGATACTGTCACAGTGACACAGGAATGGTCACAAACAAAGGAACTTTGATTTCCAGATGAGGTGCAGACAGAGGATATTTCTCAAACCAAAGTATGCAATGTAGTTCCTTTTGGTTCCTGAGGTTGGATTTTAAACTAAAGAAAACCAGTTACTTCTTGAGATAGTGTTTTGAACATTTGTGTATTGTCTGCTGCACCTCTAGAATAGCTTTGTAACAAACTCCATAGCTGTTTTTAGGAAGAAAATACTTAGTTCAGGAACAAGCATGAGCTTGTGCAAGCTTGTATTTAAATAATACCAAAGGCTGGGGGTGAGAACATCAGTTGCCAGAAAGGTGGTATCTTTTCATTTTAAGGTTTTATGCTCTCAGTTGTTTCTGAACATACTTAAGCATCTCAAAATTGCTACAGTGGTTCTGAAATTATAGTGAATAAACACATTCTTGTAGCTGACCCTTTAAGCGCATTGGCGTTACCAATTGCACACAAAATTCTATTTGTTTCTCCCACGATGTTTCCATAATTAGTTACTTGCAGCATAGACAAATCTTGCCATTTGATTTTGTAACTGGTTTTTTTTCAGTGCAGAGTGTTTTCATTAGAAGCAGATACTGTTAATGTAATACAGATTTCTGTTGTCTTGAGTTGATTTGAGGTCGGAACTCCTGTTACAATGGGCAAGTGTGCAGAGTGGGGGCTCAGCAAAAGGCACTTTAAGTACAGATTCGATTATAACTCACCTCTGGCCCAAAGTTGTTGCTTTCTGATGACAACTGTTTTTTAGTTTCAGAATTCTGCAGTAGTTTGTTTTCTTGAAAATGTCAAAATGACATATTTGAAGCACTGTTCTTGTGCTTTCCATGTGTCTTCATTGTTTTAACATCACATTGTTTAATGCTTGTTCTGGCATAGTAAAACTACAATGGCTTGTATAAGAATCAACTTGAAAGAACAAGTCTTTCTTTTTTTCCCCCTAAATTATTGGTGAGTGGTTTTTTTATAGTGTAATTTTAAGTAATAGGTTATGATTAAATGTTGCAATGGGTAACTTCTAATGAAAGCCTTAATAGTTTTTCATAAATATAATACAGAATACTGTACTTCAGGCATTGAAAGGTGAACAAACCTAATGAACTGTTTTGGAAACTGGCTAGTTGACTTACAGTGAGTGAGAGTGCCTGTTTAAATAGCATTTCAAGCAGATAATACAGACTGTCACAGTCTGTAGCTGATAATGAAATCGTACATAGACCACACTCCAGTGCAGAAAACTTCACTTGCATATGGCAGACTATACCATGTTGGTGCCTTATTTTATCTAGGTATTCCAGAATGATGCTGCTCAGTTTCATTATGTTCTACTCTGACAAGCACTTGAACAGAATAGAAAGTGAAGTGTTGAAAAATACCTTGAATCCTAAAGTTACTTTGGCACTTTGTCTGGTGTGAGCTAAGCAGAACAAAAGCTACTTAACCGCTGCTACCCTGCAAATGCTTTAGGAATGTGAGTGGCTTACTTCATGGTATCACATTAGAACAATTATCCCTTTTCCATTTTTTGCATCTGACTTAGTTCTAAATGACTTCTTTAACGAAAAAGCTCAAGACAACAAAACACACACAACCTCCCGCCCCTTATGACGTTTTTCTTTCACGTTATAAATAAAGATGTCGTATCCTTAGAAAGGTCTGATAACTCCCAGGTATGATGTGATAAAGTATGGTATGTGGTTACTATGATCAGCAACAGTGAGAAAGAAAAGAGCTGTAAAAGGAAAATTTGGTGGTTTTAATCTGAATGTCCACTCATTCTTAAGCTGTTAATGTTTTGAGTGCTTATGTCAAGAAGTTTGGATACCATTTTCTGAGCATTTTGTCTCTGCCTTAGTTTATTGAATTAATTCTTTAGTTAATGTCCTTTGGGATATCTTCTGGTTGTGGAAATTGTGCTAAGACAGATTCCTTTTACAGAGTTAGCAAATGAATTAATATTAGCTGTTTCTGGAGTGAGGTGCTCCCCTCTGTGTGCCTTTTGCAAGTGAATGTTGACAGGCTCATAGGAAATGCAGCTGACGTTAGGAAGCTTGGGTGGGGACTACAGGGAGCTGGCAAACACTGCAGGGTTTAGTGCCAGACATGCTGACACAACAGTACTTCACTTGTAAAAGTTTTCTTTAGGCTACTAATTCTGTCTTTGAGTAACTGGAACTAAAGCAGTGTCTCTGATGCCAAGTTAAAATAGCTAAAGCAACAGTTATGGGGAAATTATGAGTGCATTCCACAGCTTAGATCCTCAGAAATATTAGTAAAAAGAGCAAGCTCCTCCCTTACTGAAAGCATGAGTTAAGAACAGTGCCATGGAATGGATGCACTGCAAAACAAGTCCCATGTAAGTGTAGAGTGTCAAAAACAGCTCAAGAAGGAAATGCTGGCAGTGTAAAGTATCAGTAAATACTGAGCTCTGACTGTTTTATATCATAATTTCCATTTAGTTGGTTTGCCAGTTCATCGCCATGGTTTGTAAAGCACCCTTGAATAGCTTCCTTCAGTTTTCAAATAAAAATTCTTTATTTCAAGTTTGTACAGACATTGAGACATGCTATGCTGTCAAATGTGAGCACTTTTACAGCAGTATGACTGAAGCATAATGTGTTTTGTCTTGAATTTACATTATTTTTGGTCCTTGCAAAAGCCAAAGAAGTAGTAAAGCACAGCTTTGAAGGGGCATGAGAGTGAAATACAGTTTAGGTTTGCTTTGCAGAAGTTCTGGCAGAGTTCAAGTTGCTGCTGCCATGCTGCCTCTGCTTTTGTATGTGGGAGGACTTGCAGGAGGCATCACAGAGAGGAATCTTGCAGGAGAAGGTGTGCCTGACTTTACAGAACGTAAAAACTAGTGTAGTTGTGGTGGAAGGATGCAGCTCTATTACGTAAGCATATTGGGTTTGGGGTTTTCTGTAATTTCAGCATCACTCATATTTTAGAAAGAGCTTCCGGCCATTCCTTGGAGTGCAGGACTCAGAGTTTTGAAAGAAAGGACCTTCAGGTGGTGAATTTACTCTGTTCAGTGTTGGTGCCGTGCAGGGTGCCATGACAAGTCAGCTTTAATATGATTGTCCCTTTCAAGGTAGGCAGCTGCACTGTGCTCTCCCACAAAAGGAGAATCTCAGTAGGACATTGAAGCCACTTTGCCTGCAGCAACTGGATGACAGTATCTTCCATCCATGGGAGGCACTGGCTTCCTTACAGATCACCTCTGAAGTTTCCTGTTCCCTGACTGTTTTATCAAGGTAAAGTGAAAAGCAATCTATAAATATAAGGAAAGGATATTTTTAAATCATGGAGATATTTTTGCATGAACAACTGTCATATAAAGTGAAAAATGGATTGAACGTTTTTTTTTCTCTGAGATCACCTATGTCTTCTTTCGTAACATCCCTTATCAGTTCAGCTTTGCAACACTGTGATGTCTTTCAGGCCAAGATTCGCTTTTTCCTGAAGACTAGTATTTAGACAGTTTGTTTTTAAGCCTATGAAATTTAAACTGGTGCTTTCGGAAACCTGTGTAGCCAACAACTATGTAGGCCATGACTTGGACACGTTAGAGGGTGGAGTTTAACAAGGGGATTCTCCACCTGGGATGGGACAACCCTGGATGTGCAGACAGACTGGGCAATGAGATGCTGGAAAGCCGTGCCATGGAAAGGGACCTGGGAGTCCTGGTCAATGGCCAGTTGAACAGGAGTCAGCAGGGCCCTGGCAGCCTGGAGTGACCACCGTGTCCTGGGGGGCATCAGGCACAGCATCACCAGCCGGGTGAGGGAGGGGATTGTCCCGCTCTGCTCTGCACTGGGGCGGCCTCACCTGGAATAGTGTGTGCCATTTTGGGCACCACAATATAACAAAGATGCTGAACTATCAGAGAGTGTCCAAAGCAGGGCCACAAAGATGGTGAAGGGCCTTGAGGAGAAGTGTGTGAGGGGTGCCTGAGGGCACTTGGTCTGCTCAGCTGGAGAAGAGGAGACTGAGGGGAGACCTCACTGCAGTTACAACTTCCTTGTGAGGGGAAGAGCAGGGGCAGGCACTGATCCCTTCTCTGTGGTGACCTGAGGGAATGGCCTGAAGTTGTGTCAGGGGAGGTTTAAGCTGGATATTAGAAAATGTTTCTTTACCCAGAGCGTGGTTGGGCACTGAACAGGCTCCCCAGGGAAGTGGTCACAGCACCAAGCCTGGCAGTTCAAGAAGCATTGGGATGATACTCCCAGGCACATGGTGTGACTCTTTGGGATGGTTCTCTGCAGGGCCAGGAGTTAGACTCAATGATCCTTGTGGGTCTCTTCCAGCTCACATATTCTGTGATTCTTTGACTGGACTAAATCAAGGTGTACAGCTTGCCATTCATTTTTTGTATGGTGCTTGGTGGTGATCTGTCCTTCTGTGTCTCTGGACATTCTATAGCACATCTGTAGGATTTACTCCTCTGAGCTACCTGATAGCTCCCAAATTGTGACCCAGGTCATTGCCTCCACAAGTATGTAAATTCTTTCTGAACCAGATGCTGGCTTCACTGGTGTGGATGTCCCCAGAAAGGCATGTGTGTCTTAGCTCAGTTAAAGGAGATGGAGGACATGTTTGGAGAAGAGAATAGAGGCTTGCTTAACTAAAGAATAGTTTTCTTTCAGGTAATAATAGATAAACTTTGGAGAATATTAAGTCTTTATCTTGGTTACAAATTTGTTGAATGGAGAAGGATCTGATAAATGTTACGGTGACTCTGCTTCCAGGGAGGAGTTTCTTTGTTGAATAAAAATTGTGCAGTATCACTGAAGCAATCTGGTCATTGTCCAAGACTGAAACTGTCTCAGGGGATGTATTGCTGACATTCTCTGTGGCCTCTTTAAGCATTTCTGTTTACGGATGTGTAGAGTGATCTATTTGCAGAGCAGCACAATGGCACTTCCTGTGGGTTCAATGGTGTTGCTTAACTGTGGTCAGCTGAATTCCTTGGACAAGAGTTGGATTTTTGTAATGTAATGTCAATATATTTTGCCAGCAATAGCTGGCAATGAATGCACATGCAAGGCTAGCATGAAATAATTTCTGATGATGTATTAAATATTGTGAACTCTGTTCTTAATTTTTATCTGCATGGTTCTGATGAAAGCGAGGTACAAAAATGACTTTGTAATTATCCATTGCAACTTTCATACTCAGACTTTATTAGTGAGCAGGATAATAAACTGTGAATGTATGCAGTTTTTAGAAAGTTATATGGCAGGCATTGCTTTGACTTCAGAACACTTTCAGAAGCGTGGTAGCTGACACCAGTTTTCTTAGACACTGGTAAGAAAATTTTAAGTATCAAACTTCTTTTTTTTTCCAGATGGAGCAATTGTCAGATGAAGAGCTTGACCATGGTGCAGAAGAAGACAGTGATAAGGAAGATCAGGATCTGGACAAGATGTTTGGGGCCTGGCTGGGTGAACTGGACAAACTCACGCAGGTGAGGGAAGTGTCAAACATCTGACAGAATAATTCTTTATAAATGTTATGTTCCAGTTGGACACCAACTGCTCAGCACTGCTGCTTGCAGCAACATCAACTGCTGCCTGTGACCAGTTCAGTACTCTTTAAAGGTTTATCAATTGGCCTATTTTCCCCTTCTCAGGGTTGTTAAATTCATTTTTCACAACGTGCTAGTTTGACCTTTCCCAAAGGGTATGATTCCTTTTGGGAACTATGGAATTAGTATTTTTTCCTTGTGTATGTAGAGAAACATGGACTTCAGCTGAGTAGAGATATGCTGTGTCTCCAAACATGTGGTTTGACGCTGTCCAGCTGTGACAGCATTTATTTATTGCACCTGAACAGCAAAAAGGAACAGGAAATTGTGGATGTTACCACTGATGGCATGGTAAGGTGATATGATACACCCTGGAGGATTCATCCTTGTTCCAGAGTACTCTTTCTGCATCAGAGAGATAGCTGATAGGCCATCTTTTGGCACATCCAGCTTCCTAGAGCTTTTCCTTTCCTTCACAAGCAGGTCTTGCATTTTGCATGGCATGCCTACCATGGGTGATAGGTCATTTCTCTGTGACTGCCTGCAGGGTTTGTTCAGCTCTGTTAACTGGCCCTCGTAAATAATGTATTTCATTTTATCCTTGTTTATCATGTAGAATTAAGCAAAGGTGTGATGGCTGAAGTTTTGTTATGCTGGAGGAGAGGCAGTTTTTCTTATCTTGATCTTACCCAAGGAAAATGGAGCTAATGATGTGACAGGATTTCAGATTTAGGCTCATCTCTGTTATCTTCTTGTTAAATCTCTGCCTGCAAGTTCATAATGTGTATAGCACTATAGGGGAAGCTCATTTTTTTCTGAACTTGTACATGCAGGGCAATGAAGAATCCTGCTTTTTGAGTTGAATCGAAGAGTGGGCATGAATCTGTATATATTAGTTCTTGCTGCTTTTTTAGAGTTGTATGAAGGATTTTCAGTGATAAGTGAAAACTATTTTGAAGGCATGGGCTTTGTAAACCCCTTGGAGTGAGGATCTTTGCAGAGGAGAATAGTGGGCAAATTGCTCTTGGACCTTTTTGTTCTCTGCCCCATTTTTTCAGGTTTGAGCAGCCTAGAAAAATGATCATACTTTACTTGGGGGTTATGGCTGCACTGTTGACATGCAGACTTCAGGGTGATGTCTCTGTTTGTTCCTGGTCCATGCAAAGTTCTTAAAACCTACTAATAGGTAGATAATGGGGACCCACATTATTTGTTTCTCACCTTCATGTTGCTGCTCAACACAGTCTGCAACATGGCCTCGCAGTTGCCCTTCTGTCTTTTGCAACTATTGAGAAATGACATTTCCCCCAAAACTTTGACCTCATGTTGTTTTGTATAAACAAGTCAATGGAGTCAGTTGTGTCGCATTTGATTTGGAAAATGATCCTGTCTTGGTGTGACTGTCCTAATGAAGTCCCAATAAAGGAGGGTGATTAGACCTAATGAGTTCCAAAGTGCATTCTCCTGTAGTCTCAGCATTCGTTGTTTACCACTGAACTTGAAGAGCAGTAGGAGGAAAGGTTTTTTGTCCCTGAGATCCTTGAACTTTAACTTCCTTTTTAGATTTCCTAAGTGTTTATTTTAAGGGGGTTTAAAGTAAGACCCAGATTCCTCTCCAGTTGTAAGTGCTTTTTAAAAGATTTGAAATTGTTAAAATACCCATGAGATCATTGGAATTCACTTTGCCCTCTTTAACCGTTGGTCTAACAAAACATTTTAAAATGAAGTCTCAAAATCTGCAGCATGTGCGAGCTGTGTTTGGCACTGATGCAGAGTGGATTAACATTTATCCTGCTTAAGTTATCCTGCTCTGGTGGTGCAGGTTAAATGAAGGAAGTCTTACCTTGCTTCTCATGGTTATTCAGAATTAAGCTTTTGGTGTTGTTGCAGTTTTTAGTTGTTCTCCAAAATGCTGTTTTAGCAATCCAATGTGTTATGGAGAATGTGCTCCAGGTAATAGTGAGAACATATCACGTATGTTTCCAAAGAGGTGAAATAAGTTTATTATTGTTCAAGTCAGTAAAACACATTTTAGATACTTTTAACCAGGATATATTTGCTTTACAGAAAATCATTTGTAGCAGTCTATGGGTTCTGTCTGAAGGAATGAGCCCTAACTTGCCTTCTCTGTCTGCAGGGTTAGAAATAAATTTTTTCCCCCCTGCTGTTCATCTGGGATGATACATAATCTTCATCAGAGCTACTAGGGGTGAGGTTCTTGCCATCTGATGGAGAACAAGGCCTCATCACTGTCCTCTCATTAGGTGACGATCGACTCACTAACTGATTTTTTGTTTTTGCTTTTTGGGTTTTTTTAAGTTTGGGCCAAGTTGAGGAGAGAAAGGACATCAGCAAGAATAAACATTAGGGGGGAAATAGCACATTTCAGTTTTTAACAAATGGCTTGAGTAAATATGTAGAAAATGAAAATAAAAGGCGTAGGTGAGAAACTTTATTCTGTTGGAGCCAGAGGAAGCTTTTCCTTCAGACAAGCATATTTTTGGGAAATCTTTACCAATATAAAGATATCATAAAAATTAAGCATTGCTTAATTTCAGATGTTCTGCAGGCCTGTTGAGCTTCAGTGACAGCAAGAGCTGGGCTCCCCATGTTAGCCTTGTCATTCCAGGGGCAGCAGCTCCTGCCCTTGTCTACTTGCTGCTTACACAAATCCTGGTATTTATTATAACACTATATATTACACCCATATTAGCCTTCATAATATAACAATTCAAGATTAGAAAGATAAAAGTATCTCTTTTTTAACCTATACTAGCTTTTCTAAAACAACATGCCCAGTGTAAACTGGCTGGGGTTTGCTTTCACAATTTAACATTATTCACAGGAAAGGCTTATTGAAAAAAGTCTGAATTAAGCCAATTAAAAATCCTTTTTAAGAAAATAGAATTCTTCATTGAATGTTTTTATGTTCTTATGCCATGATTATGCCCATAAGGTCATGATGCACGTCTTAGGGTGTCACAGGTCAAATGTGTGTAGATCCTTGCCCAGTTTGCTGCAGAGAAATGGTTACAGCTGCCAGTGTTTCAGAACGAGCTAATATGTAGCACCTCTTAAAAAAGCACTTGGAATATGCTTCCTTCCTTTTGATTCAGCAAAAAATTGAATGTGTTTAACACCTTTTCTTTGTTGCATATTTGAAGCTAAATCTCTGTTGTATGATGATGTATGTTTTCAGTCTAATGCCTGAAAAAGAGGGTTGGGGGTTTTTATGTGCCAGAAGATTTTGAAAAATTTCTCTTAGGGAAGATTGATTCTCATTCATCTTAAAGATTTGCTTGTCCAATTCCTTGTCAAACTTTTGTTGTTTTTCAGAGTTTGGATACAGACAAGCCTGTGGCACCAGTGAAGAGATCACCTCTCCGTCAGGAAACCAACCTTGCCAACTTCTCATATCGCTTCTCTATGTACAATTTAAATGGTTTGTTGAATTATTTACCCCTCAAATATTCATTTAAATAAAAAACCCTATTCCAGCTATAAACAAAAACAGGTTAAAATACAAGAGCATTTGAGTAGGCTTCCAGCTGAGGTGTGAACATACTTGCTGAAGGCATTGCTTTCTGATGTCGGAATTTTGAGTATCCTAAAGCAGTATCTTTTCCAGCCCCTGGTATCTGAGAACTGCAGGCTAGCATTTGTACACTAAAGTATGTTCTGGCATCCGGTCTCATGAAAGAATGAAATAATGTGTACCTGTTAACCAGGAAGAAAAAGCATCTTGCTTTATGGAACAAGATGCAAGAACAGAGGTACAGGATGCTTTCACATTGAACAAAAATTGTATTTTTCCTTGTCTTGAAATAGCTTCCCCTGGTTGTAACACAGGAAACCTTAATTCAAAGGCTTGAGTATGCATAAAGTGTTTTTGTTTGGGGATTCTTTATTTTAAGCAGTTGCATTGCTTTGGCAATTGAGAAAATTAGCAAAACACCTGTGCTTTTTTGAAAAGTAGAGACATGATATTACGCAAATGTGGTTTTAGATTCTGTTCACAGGAAAGCAGTTTAAACTTCTCAGGTGTAATCTGAACACTCATTTTCTGGTAAATGTGTTTAACCCAAATACTATGAAAGCTGCACCAGTCAATAGTAGTAGTGCAAATAAATTTCTGCCTAGCAGTGAGGAGAGATCTTGCAATACAGATGGGAAAAGAAAATGCTGCCTTGCCCCAGCTGTTAGATTTGGTAACACAAAATGAAGAGTTGCCAATGAAATACCTGCCCATACTGACAGCTCCTGTCTGTTGCAGAAGCCCTGAATCAGGGCGAGGCTGTGGATCTGGATGCCCTCATGGCTGATCTCTGCTCTATAGAGCAGGAGCTCAGCAGCATCGGGTCCCATTCCGCAAACAACGCTGCGGTGAAACGTCTGGCCCCGGAATCCAAACCTCAGAAACTTCCTGCTGGTCGACCTTCCACCAAGCACAGCAGTGTGAAAGGATTGTCCTCCTGCTCTGGGAAGGCGCCTAAAGCGGCACATGCCAACGTGTCTTTGGATGACATCACGGCGCAGCTGGAGAAGGCCTCGCTGAGCATGGACGAGGCAGCCCAGCAATCCATCGCAGAGGACACCAAAGCAGCAGTTCCTGCTCAGCACAGGAGGACAGCCTCTGCTGGCACAGTGAGTGACGCCGAGGTGCGCTCCTTCAGTAACTCCTCCCGTTCCAGCATGACCTCTGCAGCCTCCAGCATGGACTCCTTGGATATCGATAAGGTGACCAGACCTCAGGAACTGGACTTGACATCACAAGGGCAGCCAATCACTGAGGTAGAGTGTCACTAACTTGAGATTTTTGTTTGGTTTGGAATTTTTTTCTTCAAACTTAGACATCCCAACCTTCATGCTGAAACTCCTAGCTAAACATCTGCAGTGTGGTGGGGTTGATTAAAGACTAGACTTGCTAATTGTATGGACTGCACATGCTGTAGCTGCTACTTTCTCTGGTTTTGGTTCTGTCTGCAAGGAAGCTTTTTAAAGAGTGTGTTTTGGGGTTTTTTTTAAGAGCTCTCCCCATCTCTTCCTGCTCCTAAGCCACTATGCATTTTAATATTTTTATAGTTAATATTTTTATTCTCAGTAAATCTCATATATTGCTTGTAGTTTAAATCTGAGGAGTGCACATCTGCAGAAAAAAGAAAGTACAGCTGCAAAACTGCATTCCCCTAACAGTACAGTTAATTCCTGAAGCACATGGAGTAATTTATGAATGCCTGTCTGGAGCTATACTATACCAGTAATTTGCTGGTACTTAATATTCTTGTTTAATGTATGACAGGGAGAACTCTTTGAAGCAATGCACAAAACAGAAGAACAGCTGGGCTGCAGTACAATAGCAATTGTTTGTTTGGGACTTTGGTGCCTTGGCGTAGCTTTAAAGCAGCCAGTTCAGTGCACATTGAAAGTGCTGGTGACTTGTGAGAGAACGTGGGGAAGATGTTACGGTGAATTTTGGAAACTTGAGCTAGGAGCTATATTGTAGAAATAGTCTCTCTAGAACAGAAACCTGACCTGTTCAAGTGTCAGTTGTACTAATATGTTCACTTTGATGAGAGAAAAATGGAACAAGCTGAGTTTATTCTAATCAATAATTAACAGTAATTTGAATGAGCAGTGCTGAAAGCATGGTTCTACATGTCTGCAGCAAAGTTCATCTGATGCAGAGTGAATGGTGCAGGCTTGGCAGATCAACTCATCAAGGTCACACTTCATTTTAAATCTTTATTTGAGTGGGGAGCAATGAATGAATGATGGTTTGGTTAAACTTTCTTTTTGTATAAAAAGTTGGTGCTCCATTTGTTTTTATTGGAGATTTCATGTTGGGTGAATTAAAACATAGCTAGAAATGTGTCCTTTGCTCTTTGGAAAGTTAAAATGCAAACCTTTGTGTTATTGCTGTAGGCCTAAGTGTTCAAGCCACCCTATGCCAGTCATTGATTACATTGTTTGTTTGTCAATCATTTTCTTTCTATGCTATGATAAGGCCTATTTGGGGGGAGGTGTGTTTGCATCTCTGACTATTCTTCATGGTTATATATATATCTTTTTATGATGTAGAAAGGTAGGAAATCTTGTATTTTTTGTCTCTTCTCAGGCTAAAGAGATGATTTTTGTGGATTAGTCGCTCTAACATGCATAGCCCAAGAATAACATGAACGTTGCATTTTTTAGTTTTTAAAAATGCAAGGTGTTTTGTGCAGTTGCTTTTGCAAGTCTCTGTCCTGATTCTCTTTTGCTTCAGCAGTGAGATGCTTGAGGTATCAACAAGATTGCCCTTCTTGTCTCCCAGATTTTTTCAGTTCTTTCTGTTGTGAGTAATCAACAAACCACCTACTTCACTCAGGTAACCTGATGTTGGTGAATCAAGGTACAGAGGTCAGGAAGTTGCTTTATATTCACAGAAAGCTAATCTATCTTGCTGCAAGCGTTGCAGTGGCTTTCTGAGCTCTTGGCCACTGGCTGCAAGTCTCAAAATCATCTCCAAAAGCACTGCCTTTGTAAACCCAGTGATTGCTTCTCATAGAAGAATGTGACGATTGTTTCTCTTCCCAGATAAGTTGATAACAGTGATTCCTTTGAAGAAGGTAACCAGAAAGCATTGGTAATTTGAGAGCCAGGTTCTTCTCCCCTCTTGAGAGAAAAAAGCTCTGTACTCATTAACTGGGCTGCTTTGTTTTTGCTCTGTCTGTTCCCCCAGTAGCCTGAGGAAGGTGTTCAACTCTGAGAAATTTTCCCCAGATTTGCAGAATTAGTATTCAGCTATTCTGTATTAAAACTGTTACATGATGGGACAGGGCTTTTTACTGAAAAGTTACTTTTTTTTCTCATCACTGGTGAATGAAGAAGGGGGAAATAATTTTTTTGAGGTCGTGACAGAATCTGTGGTAGTCTTCTTTAAATGAAATTCACCCTTTAAATGAATTCTTTGAAAGAATCATTAGGTATCAACAAAGCAGATTATTTCTTTTTTCATTCGTCTAGTGCGTGAAAACTGGTTTAAGAGTGTCATGGCTGGGTTATAAACCAAAACAGCTTTTACTAGTAGGGGTGAATTGTACCTTCCCACCTTGACAGTTAACTCGGTGGTGCTGTTTCTAATAGAGAAGATCCCTCTGAGGAAATAGCTTTTGAAGAAGACCTAGTGCCCATGTGGGGAAAAAACCCAAATGGTTTTCATGCTGAAAGTGGGAGAGGCTATTTCTTCATGGCCATAGCAGATCTGGTTTAAGCTTCAAGTTAACACAGTGCTTCAAGTTAGCTCTTTTGCCTCTCTTCCTTGAGACTGGCTGTAGTTGAGCTGACCTTTAAAATTTCTCTTTGCTGCTGTGGCTCTTATGAAAGAGGTCAGGATCTTGGCAGCTCTGCCCTTTTGACCGACCCTTTCCGTCCTCTCCAGGCAGTGCATGTACTTTAAAAGTCATCCTTTCTTCTGCAACTTGATGCTATGCTAAGTAAAGTTTCCTAAGACAGTTTTGATGGGAGGAAATGCTTGTCTGAAAAAGGAAATTAAGCTTTGTTATTAACTTCAGTATTCTATCTTAAAAAATAATTCTGCTCTATGTTTAAGAGCGCTCTGACCTGGAAAATACAGGGAAGTCCTGTAAAAGAACTGCCATGCACTGGCCTGCTGAAGGTATGTGTGGTCTAGTATACTTTTTTACTGATAATAGTGATCAGTGTTATGGAAAAAGGCTGCAGTAAAAGGAAGATAAACCTTCCCTTTCCTCTCATCCTTTCTTCCTCAAAGTTCTGGCGTACACTGTCTCATCTCCTCCCTTGTCTCAGCTTTGGCACTTACTGGTCCTTAACACACCAAAACTCATTGCTTCTGTTCTGGGGCTCATTCTGGGTTATTTAGGTGAATTGGTGAGCATCAGAGTAGTCTGGTCTGTGCTGATGCACAGTAGAGGGGTTGTAGCCAAGGACTGGAGGCTGGAGGGGAGAGCAGGAATACACCATTGGTGGCAATGGATCATTCAGAATTTCTTGCCTCAGACGCATTTGGACAGGCACCGCAGTATCTTGTCTTCCCCTTCCTCCCAGCAGCCTGTGCTGTGGGAACTTCTGGGGCTGCAGATACATCAGTATGATGGCAGGTAACTCTCACTGGTTCTATGGGACAGGACTGTCCTTGTTCTCATTCTGAATTTGTCTTTATGCCACTTTTGAGGGAGCTGACTGGAATTCCTCGGGTTGTCTAAAATTGTGAGTTTATCACTTTATCACTTTCTTTCTCTCGTAACAACTCTTAACACTGTCTCTTTAGACACTCTGAATTTAGACACATCTTCAAAGACTATTGCTCTGTAGTCTCAGTGTCTTGTCTTGGAGGTACTAAGTGTGTTCTATGTTCCTGTCTTAAGTTCCCCTTAAGCATTGTTGAATAAGAAGAAAAGTTGTTTCTACCCCACCCTAAACGCCACAATTTTTGCTAAACTGAAATTTGTCTTTGACAAAATGATTTCCCAGATCCTTGCTTGAATGGTGTTCTTTCTTGAATGGGAAGGTTGCATTTCATTTTTGATGTTTTCGGTTGTGTAATGAGTGGCATACACTTTAAGCTTTGTTTCTGTATGTGGGATACTTGAATTTAGACTGAATGATTGAAGTAATAGCATGAGTTAAAGGTAGGGGACGTGATGGCTGTATGACTAACTTATCCCTTCCACCCACATTGTCTTTTTCCTTCTTCCTTTGGTCCCTCGGCCAGCAAGAAGTTGACTCTATTTTCAGTGAGCAGTAGGAGAAGAAACCATTGGGGAGGGAATAGAGAAATGTGTTGATGGTGCTCACGTAGCCGTTTGTGTCTGCCGGGTGAAAGGGCCCATTCATGGGCAGTCACTGTTCTGTCCTGCACGTTCTCAGTGCAGGGGTTGCAGAGAAGTTTGAAGTCTGCCATCTGGTCTGGCACAGCACTGCCCCCCAGCCTCCCAGCATGAGGGAGTCTTTATGTCTGTAACCCAGTTTGCACAGCTGAGAGATTCTGGCTCACATATGAAGATAATGCAAAATTTAGCACTCAGTAATGCTTTGTGATTTTTTTTTAAATTGTATTTTATTTTTTAGCTTTTGCTTAGATTTGTTGTAGATTTAGACTGAAAGTTTAAGAGGTGAAAGTCATGACCAGGGACTGCCAGTGCATTACAGCTACAAGTTGTTTGCTTCACTTGACAGAGAAGGCAGCAGTATAGATTAAACATTAATGTTTCTTTCAGGGGGAAAAAGGGTTCTTTGGAGGAATGACAGTAAGCATTGTCATGTAAGCTCAGCACACAGATAGATCTGCACTGGCTAATAGCTCCTGTGGGGTAAAATGGAAAACTTGAAATGAGTGTAAAGAGAAACAGAGTTTGTGGTTCACGGCAATGTTGCCATGGCTCTTGTTATGTCTACACAGTGGCATAACACCGAAACACTGGTACCCGTTTAAAGTTACTGAGGGTCATATTTTAGTGGGATTGCTCAATGTTCCGTTGTATGAAAGCGCAGTTGACTGTTAGTGTATGCAGAGAAATCAACCAGTAATATATATGGCCTTTGACAGGCAACGGTGTCTTAAAACAGAGTTGGGTTGGTGAACCTCAACTATTATTTGTAGTTGATTTGAAAACCAGTTGTGTCTATTTTAGCTCCTGCAGGAGTAGAGCATTGTAGAGCATTACTGGCTCTTGTGCTTTGGGAGCTTCATGGTTGAGTAGTTTTCCTTATGGTCCATGTTTTGTGTGGTTGGCAGATGTGAAGAATGTTAGATTTCGATTTGTGAGAGTAGTCACAGATAAACAACAAACAAAACATGGCAGAGATTTGTTTGTGTTTCCTCTAAAGACTTAAAAAAAGAAATAATTTCATTTTCTGCCAGTTGTGTTATGTCCTTAGTTTTCCACACAAAGTGTATTCTGGAGTGTTTCCAGTTACTCTTTTCCTAAGCTGAAAATAGTCAATGGAAAGACTTAATTTGAAACACAATTAGACCATCTCTTCCTCCCCCCCTCCTCCCCCCAATTATTAGTCACAAAGCTTTCTTTAATAAGTCAGCAGGAAAGAAAAATTGTGCATATCTATCATCCCAAAGCATTAGTTTGGCTTCCAGTTCTGTTGGCATAAGAAGTGTGAGCCGTCCAGCTTTCTTGAAACACATGTAAAATGACTCCTCACTTGCCAGAGCTTTGGAGGCTTTCAAAGCATTCTCTGACATAAACATATAATTTTATGAAACATAAACAATATTTATGTATTTTGGTAATCCAATGTGCTTGGCTGTTCATTGCAGTCACACGATGCACTCAAACCCAGGGATTGCTAATGCACTCTGCCCAGTGCCTGCAAAACGGCACCTTAACCTTTCTTCATGCTGTACTTACAGAATCTGCAAAGCATATTATAGGGAGGGATCATTTTAAATTTTTTAAAGAATTTTCAGTTGGAATCCAAAGGAGACATTCTAAAAGTTCTGTTTACTGCATGTGCATGGAATGGTAGGTTTTAAAAATTGGGGTATGTAGATTTAAAATACTTGAAAGGGAAACAAGAATTTAAACATTATGCGTATTCTGGTAAATCTTGATTCTCCAATCAGTGTATCTGACTTATTTATAGCTATGAATTTAATATTTATACTGTAACTTTCTTCCACGTAGGAGGAAACTGAAATGTAGCAGGAACCATAAAACATGTAAGAATAATTTTAGCTTCTGACATTGCCTCATATTGATGAATAAGCTTAAAAGTTCCCACCCTGAAAGGAACAGGAAAATGGGCAGTATAATACATGTCCT
The DNA here is from genome assembly GCA_013396695.1 of Sakesphorus luctuosus. NCBI lineage: Eukaryota > Metazoa > Chordata > Aves > Passeriformes > Thamnophilidae > Sakesphorus > Sakesphorus luctuosus. The sequence goes on along the minus strand of VWZD01007190.1, from coordinate 227,145 downwards.
GTTTGACACTGCTGGCTGGCAAAGCTGGTATTGGCTCAAAAATTACAGTTATGGTATATTTTGTTACTGTAAGGATGAACATCACAAGCATTGTCTGCTGAAATATCCTGTTCTTCCTGGTTATTCTGTGGTGTTGGAGTCTTCTGTGGACAAGCAACCGAATGACTCACTCTGCTGTCCCAAGTGCTGTGTAAATAAACACATTTTAACATGAATGTCTTTGCTTTCATGCCTGTTCCACAGCACTTTAGAAGAATATTTGTGTTTATGAAAGGATTTCTTGAGGAAAAAATTGTATCATTAATTCAGATGATCTAAGAAAATGGTAGTTTAGAGGTTCTATCTCTTACCTGGAAGAGAAAAAACACTATAGATGAGTGGCCAAGTAGATCTGGGCAGCACAGCTCTTGGACCAAGCCACTAGACACGAGCTGGGAAATCAGAAGTCTTGCATTATGATGTTACCAAATTCTGTCAAAAGCTGCAGAGTTGTAGTATGCACTGGCTGCAGTTGCCAGTGAAGATACCTCTGCAAGTTGTGATTAATTTATGGAACTTTTTAAACAGCCAATATTTGCAGATACACCAGTCTACTTGAAACCAAGACAATTTTTTTCCTGCAGCATTCGATTAGATTAGGGATGTGAAATCCTACATCTGTAGGAAATTAGCAGCAGATTACTTGTTTGTCCTTACTTCAGGTTGCCAAAAAACAAATATGTACCAGATGACAAAAATTAAGAACACAGCAGCCAATTTTGGAACATTAAATTCTTAAGAGGAGAAAAGAATTTATGGTGTTTTCTTCAGTTGCATATATTCCTAACCTATAGGATGAAAACTGGGGGTTTTGAGGTTTGTAAGGGAGTTCAAAGCTCCCAAAAAGAGACTTCATATTGTGGAGAAATAACTGAGGACTGGCCTTTAGCTGTGTCACTTTTGAGCACACTGGTTGGTGTTCAGTCTGTTATAGTATAATAAAAGTTGTCTGCAAATACAAAGAAGAGTCTTCATTTTTAGTTAACCGAATTTACAGCTTTGGTGAGTTTCCTGTGTTGGGCACTTACTAGTCTCATGTTTGTAAAAGTTATTCAGGATTTTAGACCAGCCACATCAGTGCCTTCCTTTATGAATTCAGATTTTTTTCCTGTGGCTTATCTGCTTTTAATCAAAAGGGTGGATTTGTGAGCTGAACTCCCCAGCTGTGTATATCCATTCCTTTATAGTGGTTGATCTTCAGATGATTTGATGTCTACAGCTGGTTTTGGGGGGATTTATGGTTTAGATGTCAACAGGTATATAATGAAATATTAGTTAATGCAGTTACTTCTTAGTGTAAAAGGCAGCAGATTCAGTAAAAACCAATTAAATTAATTAAACCTACATCTACTTTATTTCTTAGCTGCTTTGATGTTTTGTTTTCTGTGCTACAGGTAGAGCCCTTCATAGGATAAAGTGTCTGGTATTCTCTAACTAATGCCCTTAGGAATGAATTAATCATAGTATACCAAGTCTGAGTGGTTTTTTCCCTTCCTTCTTTAGGTCTTCCACTTAATGTATCTCTTTTAGACAGATCAGACAACCATTTTCTGTGAATTATACTCTTACTTAATTTTTCCTGCTTTTTTTTCTTTTGGGAGAATTCCATGCTTGAAACCTCCTCCCTGCAGACAAACTTTATTTGGGATTTCGTGTTTGGTTTATGCTAGTTTAGATCCATGCAACTGATGAATTGAGCAGTCTTGCCCCATCCTGTTTGTGCAGCTGCCTAGTGATTTGGAGCAGTTTTCCCTGGAAATAACCCTGAATTAGTTGTTCGTTGATCCGTTGGACCGTGTGGTCAGAGTGAGTGGTGTCCTCACAAGGGGTGTGAGAACGCTGGCTGGGGGAACAGCAGCACTGCCTCTTTCTTGTGGCAGTTTAGTCTGAAATTTCTAAAAAGCAATAGTGAAACTAAGCTTGAACTGAAATGTTTGTTAGGTTTTGCAGTGCTTTCTGTCCTGCTCTATCTGAAGTATCTTGTGTTCCCCAGGGGAGCATCCCAGCCTGAGCTGGGAGGTGCATGGACTGGCTGAGGCTGCACCTCCTGCACGTGATGCAGCAGTTTGTTAGTTTGAGGTGTCCACAGTTGTGTTACTGAAATTGCAGTGAATTTCAGTAGGTTTAGTCTGTAACTGTCAGAACTGGCATGAAGTTATAACCATGCTCAAGGAAGGCAACTCTGCTCTCCCACCATGGACCCAAGTGCTCTCCATCTCTGCTGGCCTTTGGGTCAAGATGAGGAGTGTGCAGTCCAGGGGTGAAGGGCTGGGCAGTGTTCTGTGAGAGGATGCAGCCTTGAGGTTTTGTAATTGTGATGCTCCAGTCTTCACTGAGAATTTATAGACTATGATTTTAATTCTGAAGGCGTAGGCTCAGACAATTTTAGGTATTTTCTTGTGGGACAGCACAAAGCAAGTCTTTGTTGGTGCCCCTGCCAATAACCTATTTCATGGTCAGACATACAGAAGTCTTTAAAAACATCTGTGCTTTAAATGACACACACCTTCCTTTCTTTTCTTTGGAATACTTGTCTAATATAAGTGACTAGTAATCATCCTGTAACAGTAAGGCATCATGGAAAATTTCTGTCTTGAAGGTAGAGCTTTTTATAAGCCACTCTAGGATGATCCTGATGACCCACAGTGGTGCCTTCCAACTTTTCCCACCCTGTGATTCTGTGGAAACACATCTTGTACGTGGAAGTGTCAGGCAGCTATCCAATGCTGCTGCCTCAGTTTCTAAGTGTCCTGTTTTCCTTTTCTGAGGTTTCGGTAAGAATAAACTGTTACTCCTTTTGCAACGAATATTTTCTGCTGTCTGATCTAAACCTCCTGTAGTGCAGCTTGAGTCTGTTTGGTCTTGTCCTATCTCTTGTTACCACTTGTGAGAAGAGACTGTCACCCACCTGTCTACCACCTTCCTTTAGGTAATTGTAAAGAGTGATAAGGCCTCCCGAGCCTCCTTTTCCTGGGCTAAACAACCCCCTGTGCAAAGGAAAGCAGAAAATGGGTATTTTCATACTGTGTGCATATGAATACATTCCATAGGAGTATAAAATCTCAAAGCGTTTGCAAAGAAAAGTTTGAGTTCTTTTCCATCCTTGTCCCCCTTTGGGTTAAAGTTACAAAAGTTATGTTTAAACTTTAATTCCTGAGTTTTGTTTTGAAAATAGTGGATTCTAATTCTCCAAGCTGGAGTCTAAAGGCTTCAACATAGGGATGTAGTTGAAATGGAAGATAAAGTACTTACCTTTTTAACAAAAGCTTTGCAAACATGTAGCTCTCTACTGGATGCTCTTTACTGAGTTTTCCTCATTTTAGTTTAGAGGATGCTTTAAAAGAAGATTTTTGTAGTGTTTCTCCACTGTCATATTAAATCCAGAATAGTGGCCCAAGAGTGCCACCAGCTGGTTTAATTAAACGTGTGTGTTAATGTTCAGCTCTTCTTAAAGAGTTTTGCAAGAAACGTGGCAAGAGAATGACATGCACAAGTCCTCAGTGTGTTTGTTATGGTCTTTTTTACGCTCTCAGGTAAGTTATTCTGTTGTATATTCCTTTAATGAATGATGTCTGAACCTACAGATAATATTTGACTTGAAAGGAGGTTGTCCATTTAACATATTTAAGACAGTAGAACAGTGAGGTAATATACTTCAGAATATTGCTGGGTCACCTTTCTCTTACACTTCCCACCCAGGTTTGGATCATTATTTGTATATTGTCAGTGTAAAGAATTGACACCTTTCAGACTGTATTGTACTGTTTTTAGGTTCTGTGTGCATGTATTCCCAGCCCTTACCTTCATAGTCGAGGAATTAGGTACAACTCCATCTCTTACTAATGAGATGAATCTTTCTAAATTTGCCCCACTTATTTCTGTGCTAGGTGATGATCAGGTGTGTGACAAGCAAATGGGTCAGAGTTCAGTATGAATGTTACAGTCCAGACTGTGCAAAACTGCAAGTAGAGCTGCAGGAAGGAGGCCCCGGGTGACACAGATGCTGCCTGTGCACTGGCAGGGTGGGCTGCACAGCCTTTGTGCTTCTGAACCTTGCTGGACAGCCCAGCTCATCAGCTCTTCTAAAAGGGTCTGCCTAAAACCACCCCATCAGTTACTGGCTGGAAAGACTAAATCTAATATGCTCAGCAATTCACTGATAGTTCAGAAATCATTTCAGCTTTGATTGTTTTGAAACTGAGTTTGAGGTCAAGACCTCAGAACCTCAAGAATTAAAACCCACTGAATATTTCATAATGGAACTCACAAGGATAATCAGGTGAGAAAACAGTAGGGTTTGGCCATGTAGAGTATTACTTGTCATTTAGTTTAGTGCAACAAACTATATTCTGGAAATGTGAAGGTGTTTTCATTTTCCTGCTAGCCCATCTGTTTGAGCATGTTTAGCAAACATGTTTTAGAGATGAAGGGGGGGTGATGGGTATAAAAGCATTGTGTTGAGTTTTCTGAAAACAGTGAAATGCAATTTTCAACAGCTGGTCCATGAACATCTGGTATTAGGTCTGAAGATAATGGATGTTACATTCCTGTCTCCAAAGTAAGGCTATAAGAGATCTTTGAAGTGCAAAACCTGATGTGGAGCAGAACTGTAGTCCATGTGAAGTGCAAAACCTGATGTGGAGCAGAACTATAGTCCATGTTTTTATAAACATCAAGGCTTAACTGTCTTTGCTGAATGAACTGCACATGAAAACTAATATTGTTTTTTGTCTTAACAGCACCTAGAACTTTTAAGTCTTAATGCTAATTTTACTCAAACCTAGTTTTCTTTGTTGTTATTATCCACAGCAGCTAAAGTTTGTTATGGAGACATTAGTAAGCTTATTGATGCTCTTCTTGTTATTTCTGATATTTTGATCATCACACCCCAATTTTTTTAAAGTAAAATTGTTTCTGCAGTAAATATTTTTGTGCACAGCTGTTTCATCTTCCCTTGAGAAAAAAAGACATTTTATAGAAAGTTAATTTTCCAATTTTAGCATTTGGAGGATTTTTTATTATTAAACATCCATAGTTTTCAGTGTGATTTGGAATAATTGCTCCTAGGAGTTATGGTATGACACAGTTCAAAACAGTCATCACCACAATGTCTGCTTCTGCTTCTTGTCTAAAATGGTTTTCCTGTTTCTGGTAGTTTTCTTTCATTATTTTTCTCAGTCCAGGTCTTCTAACTACATTGAGTTCATGCAGCTTAGTTCAAAGTCTGTTCCATATTATGAGGAAGGACTAGCATAGAAGTGAATAGCTTTCTATGTATTGGGTTTAGAATTGTCCTCAAAAGAAGTGATTTCAACACAAAAAGAAAAAGAAGTTGCAAGTGTATTTGATACCCGATGGTAGGCTTTACGTTTGGTGTTTTCAGGAAGGAGGAGTCCCTTCTGTGGATTGTATAAAGTGAGTGTCAGTCTCCAGCATGGCAGGGAGGTGTCTGGCCTGTCCCAGCTCCCTGCTGTAAACTCTTGTAGCACAGTTTATATCGACAGATTCGATGACGTGACAAGAGGAAACATTTCAAATTACCTCTTAAGAGTCCTCTTGAAGCCCTATCCCTTTTTTCCTTCCTGGATGTTTACTGAGCTGAGGTATTTTGAGTTCTGCTTGAGTAGTGGTGGTGCAAGATTAACTGGGAATCCTGAGTGGAGTCTGGCTCCCTATTCCTCATTTAGAATATCAAGGTGTAAGTGTTGGGTTTAAAATTTGTTTTATCGACAGAGTGGTTCTATAGATCCCATTTTTGTGAAAGATTTTAACATCTGCCAATGCCTGCTAAGTGAACTGTTTTTCTACATGTAATGGAAGTAATTTTGGGAAGCTTTTCCATTTGCACTGCATTTGCATTAATAACTTTATACAGAAACTTATAACAAGGTATGGCTGTTACTGATGACTGACTTTTGAGAACATTGTCCTATATATTAAAAAATACAGCTTTAAAAACCCTTACAGCAGAGGTGCAGCTCTGTTTGGACTGTGCACATGTTATGTACTATTTGGGTTTGCCCCATCTAAGAGCTGACTTAGAAATATCTTTCAAAGAATTTGGTAAATTAGGCATCAAGTCTTTGACTTGGTGTTATTCATGTTGCATTAGTTGTGCTGAGAATTTTAATGAATGCATCAATTGAATAGTCTTCCACCATTTATGATCTGGCTCTTCTGTGACTTCATGCTTAGTATAAAAGCCTGTATGGTTTTGTTTTTCTCTGAAGCTGTTGTCAAATTTTCATGCTTTCATTATGTTTCAAACTACTTTTGCCTTCCAAGGATATTTCATTCTGGTTGTGTGACAAAAAATAAATAAACTGAAATACCCATTGTGAGAAATGATGACATTTCTCTGAGGAATCAGTCAGCTTACTGCAGCAGGATAGAAAAATGCATGACACTGTGGAACACATACTAGTTTGTGTAACTGGAATTGATTTCATATCCTAAATGAATCTAAGGTGATGCACTGGGGAAGAGATGGCTTTGTTGCCAGAGCTTGAGTTCTCATTGTTGTGATGGGAGCAGGTGGAAGAAGAGATGGTTTTCGTGGTGGAAGACCAGAAATGTCTAGCTAGGAGCAATTAATGTTTTGGGTTTGTTTTTCTGGATTTCATTGGTGTTATTTTTAGTCTGGGAAAATAGTTGGGGCAGAAAAGTAGGTTAAATTATTTGGAAACCTCAGGCACTTGATTTGTCAGAGCTTTGATATGCATTTGAACTCCAGAAGTAGAGAGAAAGAGTGGGCTACTTAGATCCTCTGAGGGGTCCACTGTGATTGTACTATGTAGAAAAAAATAAAGAAATATTTATCTTCCCCTGGACAATGGGATATTCTGGGAGCCTGTATTAAAGAGCAACTTCTGTTTACCTCAGAGCTTGATATTTGAGCTGAAGTCTTACTTTGATATAGATTAAATGCTTTCAAACTGGATTGTGAAAGTAGCACACTGTTCTAAAATGAAACTTAATTTTTCTCTAGTGGTTTGTGCAGGCAGTTATCTGTTTCTGTGTTTTGCCACAGGTCTGGAAGACAGTATTAGCAAAGTTTCTAGTGGCTATTATGTTATAAGAAATATATGGCATTCCCATTTCTGGATAGAACTGAAGCTCCTTAGTGGAGAAAAGTTCCACTGTACTTAAATGCAAGGTGGCAGCAGCTCAAATGACCAATGACAGCAAGAAGGTTAAGCAACTCACAGGAGAAATACTCTCCAGCAAATAGTATTTCTTTTAAGGAGAGATTCAGTATCCTTTCTTGATTCTGACACTATTGTTGACTAACAGGCTAAACCAAAAGGTACCTAAACTCTAAGGAAGAGGCTACAAATGTAGGTTGTAATGTTCCTTCTCTTGCAGAGCTTCGTTCCCAAGAAAAAGTGATCCATATTAATCAGAGTCCATGATTTCTGACACTCCATCAAGAACCTCTTTCAAAGAATTGCCTTGAACTTGTCAGTGGATTTTTATGTATACTTTTGGGGCTTGGATTGAGCCAACCATTTTTTTATGCAAGTTTTGTAGCAACGTGTTGTAATGAGACCACTCTAACCTGACTTTGTGTGAAGTGAGAGCCGTGTAGGAGAGGATATAATTCAGTGTGACTGTAAATAGTGCCAGGTCCTGGAAACCTCAGCAGTGTGTGCCCGAGCTAGGCAGCTCTGCTGTGCTTCTGAAACGTGGGATGCAGATACGGACAGTAATTAATGTGCAGACAGAAAGGTCTTCATTCAGTGTGGAACATAACCTGTGTCTATATTAGTGGCTAAGTACCAGGTGGAGCTTGGACTGGAGCCCAGATTCCACTTCAGATGCTGTGTAGACTTCTCTGAGCTGTAACTTTTAAAGCCTCGTTGAGATCCTTAATTGCTCATCCCAGCATGTGGCAGTCACATCAATTAAACTCTCCCTGCGGGAACTGTACTCACCAAACTATTCGATGCTGCCTTGCATGAGGCTGTAGACATGGGCTCTTCACTGTTTTTCAGGAGACCACACCTTATTGTGGCACTGAGGAAGGGATGGGGATTCTGTATTGCTCATTTCTAAGCAAAAGCGTGGTTGTCCTGCCGTGTTCTGTATAGCCCTGGGCCCACTGAAACCAGGCTGGGACAACTGCAGCCTACCTGGGACCCAGGAGCTGTACCTAATGCCCTTTTGTTAAGTGCCCCTTAGCAGATTTGTGACTTTGTGGTTCTGCAAATTGCTGCATGATGGTGGTTTTGTTGTCTGTAGCAGATGCTGGAGAAGATAATCACTGTGGTATCTGTCATTGACTGATTTTTGCCTTTCTCTACTGGTTGCTTCCCCTCTACTGATTTTGCTTCCCCTTTTAAACAGATGAAAATATACTTTCTGCCAGTTTATCTTTCAAGAGAAATGTGGGGATGTGTAACTTTATAATTTGGACTATACAAGAGAAGAGAGACTTAAGCCCCTTAAAAACCAGGACATTGATTGTAAGTCAGGTTGATGCATAATTATGTAGCATCTTTCTTCTTTAACAATGAATCAGCAACCAGTGTAGAAAGCATGAAACCATTTCCTTTTCTCCAGGATGACCAAGTTTTAATGGCTTTGTTTGTGTAGTGGAAGTAGGATGTTCAGTTTTAGGAGACTGGATAGGATTTCAAAAAACATTGTAAGTGCATGTGTTCTTACGTTTATAGTTCTAAATGTCTTTAAAAATAAGTTTTCTTTTGCAGAAAAGAAACCAGTAGCAGGTAAGCAAAAGTTTTCTTAATTCTATTGAGTGACATTTTGTGCAGAGGAAAATTAAAATAGTGTTCCCTTTAGCACAACTGCTTTTGCACCAGTGTGTTGGGCTCATGGTATTTGGGAATGTTCATGTTTTTATGGGAGGGAAATGAAGTGGTGTTGTAGGTTTTTTCTTTTAAACTCTGTTTTATCTTCTGTAATCAAGACACCATAAAATTACTATACTGACTTCCTTTGACTTATGTTCTTTCTCTTTCTTTCTGCACAAGCACTCCTATTTGGACAGGGAAACCTCCCTCCTTCTGAGAAACATTGCAGGAAAGCCTTCTCATTTGCTGACCAAGGTGATGCTTCTTCTTTCCACCTGTATGTGACTGTTTCTGTGTAGAACGAATGCTTTTGGTGTGTGCTGTGCTTCTCCCATCCCTGCCCTTTCCAGAAACTTGTGCATTTTACTTACATGATTTTCCTTTGTTATCCAAGGTGCTTGCAAAGGCTGAATTTTATTGTTTATTTCTGCAGATTTGTCAGTGTTGAAGTTCTTAACCAATACTTAATAGCCATGTCAGCAGGTGGAATGCCTTAGCTGAAAAGGAATGTGCTGAGCAGTTCTTTCGGTCCTGTTGCCATTCACTAGTTTAAAAAAAAAATTATTACTGTGGAAAATACATCAGACTGTTCAGTACTTTTACAGGCATTAGTAGCCTTAAAATAGGTTTACTTGCTGTATCAAAGATAAACTGTAGTAAGTAATGTTTGGGGGGTTTTTAAATAACGTTTTGAATGTTGTCTTAATATAATGTGGGTAGAATATCCTGGTGTGACAGTGGCCTAATGAGCCAGGTATGTGCTAAATACTGATTATAAATTTGTTTTCTTTACAGGAAAGAGGTCAGTAATGTACTAAGAGAGCACAAATTGTTCTTCAGTTTAAGAATTATATTTTCTATACATATTTCCTTCTGAAACGAGAACAGGAGGAATGGAGCAAGTTACAAATCTCCTTGATGGGATGAAGAACAAACATACAGCTTCTTGTAGTGCAGAGAACTTTGAATATTCAGTAGCTGAGGTGTCAGATGTCTCTGATGCCACTGCCTACTGCCAACCATTCCTTGGGTTATTTTTTTAAATACACATTTGAGTGGAGCAACCTCAGGCAAGCCTGAAGTTAGAAAATGTAGCTTAGGAACTTCAAAGCAATAGGGGTAATGTTTTCTGGGAATAATTAGTCTGTATGTAGCAACAAAAATTTAGAATTAGTTTACTGCTTTTTCTAAATACCTTAATATTCTTAAAGTGCTCAGCATGTATTTTGAACAAATTTTCAGGCTGTTTTCTGGAGGAGTACAAACAGCCAAAAAACAAATAATCGTCTGCTCTTGTGATTGTTTTGCTTAAAATTTAAGTCCATACCTCTGTCTCCCCCCACCCCCAATAGCTCCTTACCCCACTGCACCCCCAGCAAAGCAGCCACCAAACCAGCAGACCTTGATTCACTGCAGAATGATTAACAACAGCTGGGGCACAACAGAAACCATAATTTTCTCTTTCATCTCCATGTGTTTTCAGATCCTCCCTTCTGATTGTTTATGTGTGGGTTGAGTGTTGGTTACCATATGGAACTTCAGTTAAAACAGTGCATAAAATTAGCCTGTTGTGTCATGTGGCCATGGACTGGCTCGTGTCAGTGATTCTGATAGACTCCTAAAGCTAAATGTTTGTATCTATAAATCTTTCTGATGGCTAATTAGACTCTGTAGCCCTTTGATTGAGGTGCTTCTGGTGAACTTGCTGATTTTCTGAGGATAATGTTTGTTCAACTTGGGACTGTCAGTACAGCTGGCCCTCTGCTCCTGCCTGCTGAGCACACAGGCCTGGGGGGCACACTTGCTGGTTCTCTTCTGACCTCCTGCAAACAGAAATATCTTTAGTAAAGCGCTGAAATGGAAATGCCCTTTGCTGCTTAGATCTCCTCACCTGCTGTACCACCAGATAATGCCCTGTGTAAGTGCAGCAGTCCTGAGAATGGGCCATTTCCTTGTAGCTGGGTGTTAGATCAGTTAACAACGGCAGGATCGTGTTGTGGCTCTGCTCGTGTCCCTCGTGTGTCAACTATTTCCTGCTGCCTTTCTGTTTCTGGTATTCTTCCCCTTCTTTGGTAGGTCTACCTGTTATAATCGGGCTAGACACTTTGGGGTGAACAGCAATACCATTTTTGACCTCTGGTAATATAACTAATTGTAAAAATTCTAGTCCTGCACTGGATTCCTTTTGCCTTACAGTCATGCACACACAGTTCCTGATGCAGTGTAGGGCAGACCTCAGCACAGAAAGTGATGTATTTGTTTGAGGATTCAGATATGTATGTCAGCATCTGGAGATAAAGGAATCATATCATGCCTTTCCTTCACAAATATCTGGTACATCATTCTCTTTCTTGTTGACCTGAAAGGCAAATATTCTTCCTATGAATATTGATTTCACTGGTTTGTAAATTTTTGTTTACTGCGCACTAATTCCTTCAGACTTTTGATTAATCAGTTGTGAGGTTGGCTTTCATGCATCTTAGGTCAGTCTGATTCAGATGTGTTGATTCCTGAATGAGCATCTGTTTGAGATTTTTTATAAATACAATTTAAAAATACAGCAATTGATTTCTAATCTGCAAAGCATGTAAGCACAGTCTGAAAACTCCGGTCTCCTACAGCCAGTTTTTGAGGAAGTTGTGATGGCCTCATTTGGGAACCTGAAAAAGTTGTATAGGTGGTAGTAGCAGGATTTTGCACAATGTTGAAATTAAGTAGTAGAATTTTTCTTCAACAAACTATTTTGTACTAACCTGCTGTGATTATTGTGATGTTCCTCTGTGGTTTTAATGTCACCTTTGTATCTTACTTATACTAAGGTTGTGGTTACGTGGTTAATCAGTCTATGTTGTGAAATTTGCTTCTGCCCTATTCCACATACTGGTTGAGCTTTTTGTCCAGCTAAAACTCCTTGCCAGTCAGTCAGTGTCTCACCTGTTATGTTGTAGTCTTCTTTCACTCTCAGACTTCCTTACTGTGATTTCTAAGGCCTGTTCTCCCATCTGGTTTGTTTGGTTTTTTCCCCTCCCCTTTCTTGATTTCCCCTGGTCCCAGATCCCAGTACCTTTTCTTCTGTAGCCACCCCAGTGAGAAGCCTGGCCTAGAGCCCTTTGAAGGCAGATTCCCTTCAGAGGCAAGTGGGATGGGAATGTGGTGCAGATGTTTGCTTCAAGGGATAAAGGGCCAGTGAAATTACCTTGGATTTTTTCATCATTCCTACTAGCTTTGTCCAATCTAATTTGAGTAGTCTTTCAGGGAGACAGCAGACTATGTCTCACTGATGGTGGTGTTATTTGCCATCCCTTGAAGCATTCCTTCAAAAGGGCACAGATCCAGCTGGAGGCATTGGCCAGTGGTGCACCTGAGAGCTCAATGCTGGGTCCGCTACTTTTCAACATCTTCCTTAGTGATATGGGTGGTGGAGCCTTCTTTGCATGAATAGACTGGGGAAGAAGATCCCTTCTGTGGGAGCTTGGGACAAGCATGACCTTGAGATGCATTTGAAATGTAACTGCTGCTTTCCAATTCCCATTCAAAAGCCACCTTTGGTCTTTGAGTTAGGCTTCTAATAGCAACAAGTCTGTGAGTGGTGCACAGAAGTAGAACAAAGGAAAAATATGGCACTACCCCAGTGTAGTGTCACTGTGATATTTAACACCTTTTCAGGTGAATAATTCCCAGACATAACCCCCAAAACAATACTGCTGCTTCACACCATTTCCATATTTAGTCACATAACGCAGTATGGTGACAGTGTCAGGAACATTTCTGAGTATTAAGTTGGGAAGGAAGAAGGAGGAAATGTATGATGAGTCTACATAAGGTAGGATGAAACCCTCACCAGGAAAATGGCTGCTGAGCTTGGAAAGAGTCATGTCTTCCATCCCTTTCTGCTTTACAGATATAGGTTATTCCAGGTTATTTTGAGAATGGACAAGGACTGCTGCAGTGAGCACAAATTCACTCTTTACAAATGGACTGTGCCACTATTAATACAAATTGGGTTTAGGGTTAGGAGTGTTCTCCTTGTCCTAATGAGTTTCTCAAGAAATAGAGAATAATTGCTCTTCAGATTCACACATTAGTTTTTTCCCTTCTAGTGCTGATCATATACACACTTGTTCTAGTGTTCTTTTTAATAATAAATGAAAGCAATCAACAGAAAACACTTCATTAATGTGATTAATATTCAGATTGATATACATTAAACATGGAGCTAATAAAGATGTCATGAAGTTTTGGGAAATTAGGTGCAAATGGAGATGTTAATATGGTGTTCTCTGGTGACAGAAACCTCTGTTTCAGTGAAAGCTCTTCAAGAAGGACAGTTCTTGCAAGACAGGTGATTGCCTTTCTACCCAAGGCTGGGCTGTAGTTGGGGAAATAAACAGTGAATACCTGCTTTTAGTCCTTCAGAAGTCAATGTTACTTGTATATTTAGTTATCTTCTTACATGCATTCAAAGAAAGAATTCAGACAAAAATTCAAATATTAAGCAAAGAAGAAATTTCTTGTTTTCTGCATCTTGTGATTTGTGTGTCTGCCCTGATAACTTCAGTGAGATGTGGACTTTGGTGCCTAGCTGTTATTCTTTCAGTGATCTCTGTAAAAGGATGCAGTTAATGACACTTTAAAAATGTGAAATGAAACAAAAAAATAAAGCCTCAGCCTAGAAACATGGAGGCACAAAGTCATTTGAGCAAGGTCAGCTTTGTCATTGCATGCATCTTGCATATTTAATGCTAAAACACAGCTGGAATTTCTTGTAACTGCACCATTAACTAGAAACTGGGGCAGGAAGTTGTGATTGTCATATAAAGGAGATCCCAGCTTTTTTGTGTTTTGCACTGTAGGCTAAAATTATTGGCAACAGAGTTCTGGTATAAAGCTGCAAAGAGAAAGGTCATTAATTTAAGACCATTGCATTGCAGAGATGTGCGTTTTCCATTTTAGTTCACAGTTAGAATATTTTGGATTAACAAATTCTAAACGTAACTATGTTACCTTGTATTCTTTAAATCAGGTGTGATGTTGTCCATGGCCAAAGTAATCTTGGCTCAAAGTTTTAAATTGCAAGTGTAACCATACTCCCAAAGCAGTCCCAATAAAGTGAGGCATTTACGTTGTACTGACAGTGATGTGTACTGCTGCTGAAAGAGAATAGCCTTTTCCTGCCAGAGGTGCTTTATTTTTGTGCTTCTGTGCAGTGTCTGTGTCTCCTTTGTGCTTTCCCAGGGCGTGTCTGTGACCGTAATGGCAGACTCACCGAGGGGTGGGGCCGGCAGAATCTTTCTGCTGTGTCAGGTCCCACCCCCATCAGCTGTGCCCCAAGTGTCAGTGTGGCCACAGCAGCCCGTCACTGCTGTCACCCAGCAGGTGTGGTGGCCATAGCAGGGATGGTCACTGCTGTGTCCCTCCTGTGGAGCTGCCAGTGGGGCTGCAGTCCTGCTGTTTGCTGTGTGCTCGTGGCCCTTCAGCAGCTCCCATCACTGCTGTGGTATTCACTAGCAATAGGGAAATAAATGCCAAAGTTCAGTGTCGTTGGACTGTATGTCTTGGACTGGTCTTGTTAGTTTGGGGCACTGAACAGTTCCCAGTTGCAATCAGGTGTTTTTGTCACCTTTCTCCCCGTGAAGGGAAAAGGGTTGTTGGCTCGATAGGAGCTGATGGATGGCACGTGTTTCTTCTCGCTGAGACAGTGCTGGGTTCATGTATAGGGGTGGAGAGAGCCTGTGTTTGTGTCTAAGTGCAGGTTTGGGTGGCTTTGATCAGGAGGGGACTGTTCTTTTGAGCCATTCAGAGAGAAATAGAACAAATCATTGTGAATTTTGATGAATCCTGCAGTTACTCAATTGTTGTATTAAATAGTCAAAATGGGTACTTCTTCCTCCTTTTGCCACATCAGAAATGATGCAGCAGTAGCCTGAGAACTAACTCTGAAACAGAACTTGAACAGCATAAAGTCCTTGGCTACTGTATGCTTTCAGAAATTTCTAAGTCTTGCTTTCCTTGCCTCTGTGCATTTCCAGTAAATACATTCAGACCTCTTTTTATAATTTTTTGCTGTTGAAACTGGATCTTATTTTGATACTTTTAACTCTGGGGGCTTTGAGGTTTGTTTTTTTTTTTAGTTTAAACTGACTTTGTTAAACTTTACTAAATTATAAGACATCCTAATCTCTAGACCCACATAATATTGAGTAGCAAATGAAAAATAATTGGTAGGCATTAAAATAGTAAATCCTCAGAATCTTTCTTGGTCTACATATTTATTTTTAAAAGCATTGTGGGGAATGCTGGATTACAAACTTTCCAGTGAGCAGAAACATTTCAGCTGTGTTGGCACAGGTCTCTGGGGGACTGCCAGCAGCTCCCTGCTTGCCTGCCCTGGTGCTGCCCCTGCGCTGGGGTGTGAAATCTCCTGCAGGGTTTGCAGGAATACAGGTGGACAGTGAAATGCGCTGGAAAATTGGGCTGCTTGGCTTGAATCACCAGCAAAACCAAACGTGCTGTCAACCTTTGGGCACCAGGAATGGTTCATGGTTGTGTTAATGCGAAGCGTTTTTAAACCATGAATGAGTTACTCCAAATAAAAAGAAAGTCTTTTGCTTTTGCTGATTTCATAATGCACAAGCGTGTAGCATCTCTTCTGTAAACCCACAAGTCTTTAAAGACTTGGGTTTTAGTAATGATTTATTTCTAGAGAAGGAAAAGGTTAATGATAAGGAATAAGAAGAATAAATGATTCTTGGTATTATGGCATTGTTTGTTTTTCATAGAATTCTAATCTGATTTAACCTTTCTAAGCTATATGACACCATCATTATTGAGAATTAAAAGCTGTAGTTCCCTGCAGACTAATAAAAGCTATGTTCCTGGGTAATTCACTTCCCAGATAATGTTTCAGGCTCACATTATTTCTGCTTGTATCAACTTACTGTTTGTTTTACTGAGGAGAATTCCATTTCCCTCAAGGCAGGGACTGTCCTGCCTGGCTGGTGTTTTTAGCACTGCATGGGATGGTCCCAGGTGGGAGGGACTGAGAGCTCCAGAGTGAGATTCACTGACTGCAGCTGATAAGAATATTAGTAACTCATTGAGAAATGGAAAACTTAAACACTGTGGGTTTCAGAATAGCTGAATTTTGACTTTTACAAGAAAAGCAACAATTTAAACACTTGGTAAAGAAAACACAAATTCCATTTGTACAAGAAAGCAACAGAGAACTTGATGTCTGTGGCACACTGAATGTTGATGGGCTGTGCTGCTTTGGATCTAATTTTTCTTTCTTAAGGGGATTGAATATTTTGGAGTGGAGTTGCTTATTTAATGTATTTGTTTGTTGTGTTAGAGATTTTTAAATAATGATGATGCTTTTAGATATTAACCACAGTGAACATCTACAGTTTAGGATTTCAAAAGTGTAAAATGTTCATATGTAATTTTGAAAACAGTGGTTGCTTGTTTAGCTGCATGTTTCAAATGCAATTTCAACAGAAATAGCTATAATCTCCAGAAATGAAACATTTGTGTGGCTGGTCTTACAATATACAGTTTTCTTTAGCATCAGCAGATAGATTTAAGTTGCCTGAATTTTCAATGCGTTTCCAGTTGTAACAAAAATAGGTTACTTAGAAAAGCAAAAGAAAGCTCATTTGCTTTATGTGTTGTAAAGTACTTAAAGAAAGAATAAATACAGCTTGGACTTAGTAAAGGTAAAGGAAGTATTTCAGGCTTCTTACTGCAAACTTACTTTACTAGTTTAAAATCTTTCAAACTGTTACATGTAGTGTGGAATCATATTTATAGGATTTGTTTTCTGTACTTTCTGTGTGCTGTTGAATTTTGATACTTCTCAGCTCTTTGTGTTTTATGTTGGTCAACTAAAAATCTGTTGGGTGCTCTCCATTGGTCACTCTTGCTGAATATGTATTGTCCAAACCTGTGACTGTAAATACATGATTTACTAAAATACTTGGTAGCAGCACAAGGCTATTTACAGTATGGAAGAACAGAGAAGTGCCAAACACTTATACATTAGAACATGTCCCGTATGTTCTAATGGCAGTTGCATTTCTAAGTGTTAGACTATAACACCTTTTGTCTTTAAAAATAATAGCCTTCATTGTCACTAAGAAATAGTTGAGGATTTGTAGGTGAGCAAATCACATTTCAGCTCATGTCTTAAAGCAGGGTAGCCTCAAAATTAAATCCACTGAAACCCAACTGAAGTTGGTGTTAACTGGAGTTGTGTGGGTTGTGTCCCCCCAGGAGGAACAGGCTGCTAAACTCAAAGCTGAGAAGATTAGGGTTGCATTAGAGAAGATTAAAGAAGCACAAGTGAAAAAGGTAAGTTTATATTTGAGAACCTTATTTTATTCTTTTTCACCTGGAAAACGCAGACAAACTTCTTCTCATTTCTGTCTATTACCCTTAAGTTGCCCTAAATAAAATTACTGTGGTGTTCTAATCTAGAGTGGTGTGGTGGTTTCTGATCTAGACTGGACCTAATCAAGTAAATCCAAGGATGTGGAATAAGATTTAATTTTTCTTATGGAACAGCTTGTTTTGCAGCTGGTGCACATTGAGAGGGCTTTGCTAACTTGCACCCAAACTGAAATGAAGGTCCAGCCTCTGAGATTGTCCTTGTATATTCTGCAGTCACATGTTTGAAATTTGAGCCTATTTTCTTTACAACCCCCTTCCCATTATGCATAGCAGCATTTGCCATGACAAATGGAAGAAAAGTATTCCCTGCTAAAGACAGGGATTACCAAGTGGGCAAAATCTACTGGTGTTACTTGACTTACTCTCAAAGAAGATAGAGTTCCCTTGAGAATTAACGTTTTATGACTGGAGTTTTTCAGTAGCTGAAAATGCCTTTCACATTAAGTGTTTATAGAACAAAAGCTGAAAAACTGTCCTGACTGGAGGATGGAGATTAAGAAGCCAACTTGTGTATTACAACTAGTAGAGTTTATCTTTTCCAGTGGAACGAGATGTAAAAGTGGAATCATAATGATTGACAAGAAGAATCTGTTGTCATAAGTTTTTTGATTGGTTAAAAAAATGCCTGGATATTTTTTTTCTAGATAGTGACCTCTTTAAAATGCCCATGAAAAGCCATTTAAAAGCAGATTTTTGTCACGCTAGTGCTTCATATTCCCCAGAAAAATAAGATTTAGTTTAGGTATATTGTTTATATAATCACCATTTTTAGAAAACAGGGAGAGAGCAGATGGAAAACTTGAAAGCTTGAATTGCAAATCTGAAAAATTCTAGTTCTTTGGAAGCCTATGCAGAACTCTGTTCCCCATAGATATGTGAGAAAAATTGTCTCAAAGACATTTTAAATCGGACAGGAGACTTTGGCAGGAGGGATTTTTAATTCCTTCACACACAACTGTAGTACATTGTCATTGTTTTGGAAAGACCTTTGTATTTACTCTCTTATACTGAAGGAGAACAGTATCTTGCTGAGTGTGATACCAATATCTAACCATCATTTATGACTTCTTCCGTTCTGAAGGAGTGTTTTGGTTGAACTTGATTTTATGTTATTGTAAGAGAATCTTAGAAGGATAAACAAAGTCTAATAATCATATTTTTATTTGAAATGTGATAAATTAATCCTTCTTGCTTTCCTAATTTTCTGCTTAATAGTTGGTGATCAGAGTCCATATGTCTGATGACAGCTCCAAAACAATGATGGTGGATGAGAGGCAGACAGTGAGACAAGTGTTAGACAATCTGATGGACAAATCACATTGTGGCTACAGTTTAGACTGGTCACTGGTGGAAACCATCTCTGAGTTGCAAATGGGTAAGTAATAATTACAAGCATTTATAATTCTTGCCTATTAATGCATCAGTTGTCTATATCCTGGGAATTATTTAAATACTTGGTTTCGTAATGTTCATCCTCCTGTTCCTTAATGTAGTAAATGCTAATTCATGTCATAAAGCTCATGATGGACTTTGTTTCAGAATTATCTGGAAGTTATTTCTTCTTTCATTTAAAAAGCATGTCTAAATTCTTTGGTGTGATACAGTAATTTTACTAATATCTGATCACTGAGCCTGTTGGTTTTGATGTGTCTTCACAGAAGAAAGAGGTAAGGGATGAAAAAACTTACTGTGCATCTTCCTCTTTGTAAATAGCATTTTGAACCGATAGCTGTCACTGCTGAAAGCTGCCTACATTTTTTCCTGTTAATGTGTTAACACAGTTAGCAATATTCCTCTAAGAGCAGTTAAACCTCCTTTGCACTGCATTGCACATACCACAGTGTAAGTTGTTGCTTTAGCCAAAGGATCAGCATCTGAATGGAAAAGATGGGAAACAGATAAGGTGCACCTTACCCATCAACTTTGACTGAGGAAGAACCCAGAACTGAACCCAAATATCTTGATTTCAAATTACAATGAAAATTAGTATTTCCTCTCTCTTTTGGTGAAACCTTTTCTATTTCAGGTAGTGTAGCATGTTAACATTGCTTATTGTTAGGATTAAAAAAGGATTATTGTGGGATGACAAAGTATTTGTTGAGTCTTCTACATATCCCATGGAAAATAACATCTTACTAAGCTCAAAAACTCAGAATTATAATAAACTGTGTTCTTGTAATGACAGTTGATACGTTTTGAAAGCTCTCCTGTGTCACTAGTGAGGCAGCAGTGAGTTGTAAGCTTTGTATCAGTCATCTGAAGCTTTTTTTTTTGTTGTTCTGTTAGGTAATGACTTTTTTACTTTCTTGGAAGACGGTATTGCTGGGTTGTTGATAGAGCTTGATGGAAGTCATGAGTGTAACTCAAAAGCTTCTTAGCAAGATCTCACTGAGACCTCAGTAATGTTGTGTTGGCATCTGAAACCTTAATTCATTCCCTACAGATGACATTTGGTTGCATTCACACTGAGATGTTGAGATGTCATCTGTCACTTGAGTCTTTGTTAGCAGTGGCTTCTAGGTTGGGGTGTGATCAGTGCCATATGCCCTCTGTAGAAATGTGGTGGAATTGATTTTGTGGGGGAAAAAAATTGTGTTCTGCTTTCAGGTGCAGTTGAAAGGTCAAGCAAGTCGCAAAAGATTCTGAAAAAATTAATTTGCTGAAATGCCATTGTGTGGCCCACCTGAAGAGGGAACAAATTGCAGAAAGCTGACTTCTACTTCAGTGTCTTTAAAGGAGGAGAAAGTTGGTCTAGTGGTTTCCCAAAGATGTCTTAAGACTTCCTTATTTATTTTAGAATGAGAAATTTCAGCTATTTCTCTACCATTTCAGTAAATTTTCCTCTTGTGCCTATTTCCAGTATTCCAAAGTGCTGGTGTTAGTGTACTAGTGAATACTATTTCAACAGTCAAAATCAGAGTTCTCAGAAGCCATTGTTGATACATCGTTTATTCATCAAGAGAGACTGTAAGAAGTAGACAGTGTGACTTTTCGGACCTCTTTACAAAACCCCTACAAACCATGGGTATCTGACATTTCTGAAGCATTTTGTTTTCCCTCTGATCATTACCCATTACTGTTTTGGTAGAGTGAGACAGTGACTGGGGAGGTAGTAACAAGTTTTGTGCTGAAAAAGCTGCCTAATACTTTCCTCCAGGAGTTGTGTAGACCAGAGTACATGTAAATGTGATAACCTTCTTACTTGTGCTCATAAAATTTGGAATGCCATCACTGGAGCCGGTACAGTTCATGTGGGATGGTAGGCTTTGTCAGATTAAAAAAATAAAAGCACTTCTTATGTTGATGGAACTCTAAGCCTTAAGAAACAGAAGTCGGTGCTGAGTGACTGTATGTGTACAATTAACCCAGGCATGTCTGAAAGTTGAGTAAGTTCTATTAGTCTCTCGGCATAAACTTCTTCCTCATTGTAGTAGACCTTATTTTCTCTGCATGTGTGCCTTGTTTCCTAGACATAACTACAGATAAATTTCTATCACAAAATGCAACAGATTCAAATGTATTTGCTCTCTTATTATTGCTGCAGAGAGGATCTTCGAAGATCATGAAAATTTAGTGGAAAATCTCCTGAACTGGACAAGAGACAGTCAAAACAAACTAATGTTCGTGGAACGTATCGAGAAATATGCACTTTTCAAGAACCCACAGGTAAGCCTGAGGTTCATGTTGGATGCGTGTGCCACTGATGGCAGTTCCTTGCTTTTCTTGGTAGCATTCCTTGCCATACTTGGATTTTGATGCTTGTATATGTGTTAAAATGCCAGGCAGCTTTACACTTGGGCCCTGTGTACAGCCACAGTGGTGCTGGCACAGAATCAAGTCTCTAGCAGTACCCATGAGCTGAAGCAATCTGTTTGCTACTGCGTTCGTGGGTAGTTTTAACGGAGATGAAGGCAGGCAGCTTCATGGGATTTACACCCATACTTAGTGCTGCTCGAATATGTAAATATGCAAGAAAGGTGTTGACAGATACTGCAATTAGTAATGGTTCTCCACTGTGCATTCTTACATTGCTGGCAAGAAGGTGAAGACAAAATCTAATAACCACTCCGTGGTCAAATGGTGAGTGAAGAGAGGGAGAGCACATGTCCCTCCCCAGCTGGGACTGCCTGTATCATCCATGTTTCCTGTTCCCTGGCTAGGAAACCAAAGGCCTCACTTCTCTCTCAAATGGCCTCAAAGACTTCTCTAAGGGTAGTTTGATTTGGTGTCTGGCAGCAGTTCCGAATTGTAAGGGACTGGAGGAAAAGAAACAGAGAAGCAGAAGATGGTTCCTTGAAGAACTTGAATTGAAAAGAACTGGATAGAATATCACTTGATCTCTCTCTTAACTCTTACCTAATGTGTTCCCTTTTGGGGTTAGAGATTATTTTATATCTGTATGGCATCTATGTGCTGACTTCTTGGATTTAAACTGGGTATCAGTTTTGCACACTCGTCCCCTGGGGCAACATCAGTCGACTTGATTTTACTTTATTTTAGGCCAGAACTGCAAACCGGGTCTTATATTTAAGTGCTTTGCACTGAAGCGGCAAAACTCTACCTTCTATTTAAAAGTTTGTGGTTGATGCATTTGCTGTCAGTACATGTGGCAGGCACTGTCAACAAGAACGAGGCAGCACTGTAAACCAAATATTTCTCCTTGGTTTAAATTACTGAACTGGCTAAACTTTGTGAATGTTGGGGGGTTTTCCAGTATTAGACCTAGGGCTTAGGAAGATGTTTTTGATTGTGCCAGTATTTTCCAAACTGAGTAAGAACACAAAAACTATTTAATAAGATGTGGTATCTGTGCATAATTAGATTCACTTTAAGAACATGAGGAGTATTTATTTTTCACAAAGAATTACTAAATGAAATATTTTTATTCAGCACGTATTGTAACAGACAGCTGTTTGATTCATGGAAAGTCAGGACAATGTCATTGTGAGGCTGTAAAGAGTAAGGACTGATTGATATTTCTGGTAAAGGGGATTATAAGTGAGTTCAATGTATTGTTTAGCAGTCTGACAGAAAGTTTCAATGAAACTACCAAGTTTGTTCAGTTCACACATTGTTTTTAGTTAATAGGAGTTTTCTTTCTTACTGCTACAGAAAAATGAACAAGAAACGTCATTTTGCTTGATTACAGAATGCCTATGGAAATACTAAGCTTTCTTTTGTTCCAGAACTATCTTCTGGGGAAGAAAGAAACCTCTGAGATGGCTGACAGAAATAAAGAGGTGCTGCTGGAGGTAAGAATGCCAAACCAAGAAGGAGATAGTGGTCATTTTGGAGCTTGAAGCAAAACTCCACAAGGTGTGGTGATGGAAATTCATGGATGGAGCTGAATGTAATTCTGGAAGACTGTGAATGGAATGTGTTATTTTGGGGATAAATGGATAATTTAATGTTACCCTGTTGCAGATACAATCAGTTAATAAAAAGTTTCTGTATGTAGTTTAATATTTAAAATACCATACACAGTGATAAGCAAAATGAAATCACCTGTAATAATGGCTAAAACCAGTTGAAATATGTAGAACTGTCATCTGGTTTTTCTGATCTGTGATAGTAGAGATTTTTTTTACTAGTATTTTTCACATTCTTATTTTCTACAGAATTTTACAGTGTTGGTTTAGTGACTGGTCTAAATTAATATTTTACATTTTATTAGTAAGCAAAGTAGTTACAAATTTTTTCAATTACATTTTAAAATAAAATAAAAAGCAAATGTTGAATTTTAAAAAACAAGTGACAGAAAAGTAATTATATCAAACACATTAAGCAGTTTACAGAACTAAGGACAAAACCAGCATGGAGCAAATAAAGCAAACAGCAAGCCATGACCTCCATAAGCTGAAAACTGAATGTTTTTGTGAGATGGCTGAAGTGCCATAGGTTCCACTGGATTTTCAGAATAATGATTATGATTTACGTAGTCACACAAAAGTAAATATTTTGGGGTTTTAATTTTGGATTAGATTTAATACAGTTTAACTTATAAGTAGCATATGCAGTTCTTAGTATATTGTTAGTATGGGTTTTAATAAGTGCTTGTGTGTGTGCTGTGGATCAAAAAGAAGCTTGAAGCCATGACAGGCAGGGAGTTGCAAGTCTGCCTAATTCTTTCTGTCTTCTAGGATTATTCATGAGTCTCTGTGCTGCATATTAATCTGGAGAGTATTCAAATTATTTGTTTTTCTCTATTAGCTCTTTATAAATAGAACCTTAACAGAAGTTGTAGTGTTATTGGCAGTGAGTAGCAACGAAGAACCCCTGGAATGAATTGTAGCTGTATCTGGTAGCTGTGCAATTAGGTTTTGTGCATGCTTACACATACAAAGCTGGATCTGTAGGGTGACCTTATGACCTTAAAGCCAATAAAGCCATTGGGGGATCTATTACTAATAATTAGTGGTTAGAAAACCTTTCCAGTTGGTGTTAATTTTTTTTTGTCATTGTTGCACTGAGCCAATGCTAAGATGTCCTGTTGTCCTTGTCTTAATTACTTTATTATTTCTACGGTTAATCTGCAATTCATGTCACTATGTGGAAAAAAAAGAGCTGTCCCTGTTATGTGCTCATTCCTTAGATAAAGAATTTCAGCCATTACAAACAAACCACTGCATGCTCTGTGTTCTGTCTGTTTCCCAAACCACTGTGTTTATCGGCAGGAATGTTTCTGTGGAAGTTCTGTAACTGTGCCAGAGATCGAGGGAGTTCTGTGGCTGAAAGAGGATGGTAAGAAGTCTTGGAAGAAACGTTACTTTCTTCTCCGGGCTTCTGGAATCTACTATGTCCCTAAGGGGAAGGCAAAGGTATGCTGTTTCAAAGCAATTTCCCTGAATGTTTATTGCTGGTAAATAGTGTGCACGAGAGTAAACTTTAAATTTTGGCTTAGCTGGGCCTTTCCTGGTGTCACATCCCTTAATCAAACAGCCAGCTTCATCATGGAAATATGGTGTAAATTACTGTGGCACCACTTGATGTGAAGGGTATAACCCCAAATCTTAAAATACAAGAAGATAAGGGTCTGCCTTTTGAGTGAGTTTAGGGTTAGATGTTCAGAAATACTGGAAGAAAGATGTTTGGTGGAGTAAGAAGCTGTCTTTTCTCAACCGTAGTTCAGATGGAGGACCAAATGGCACAACTGCCAGTCATGCAGTATCAGACCAAAACCACAACCACTCTGCATCATTTCATTTGGGTTAGTTAATTCATATAAAGGGGATTCTTTCTGGACCAATTGGTGCTGCATTTTTTGAAACTGGTAAATGTAGTATCACTCTTTCAGTGTCACTGCTGTTCTGTGTATCAATAATGAAAAGTACTTAGAAGGCTGCTACAAATACATAACAGCTTCGAGGCCACATGCTGTGACTTCAAGTTGTCCACGAATCCCTCAATCTCAACAGCACCAACTGATTCCCAGGACAGGATGTCCACCTCCTACACAGATGGCAATGAAGAGGAAATCTCTGTCAGCACATCAGCTCCCTTTAGATCTGAATACTTGTCAGATGTTCTTTGCACAGTCTTTTGCTTTGTTAAAACAATCTGTATGCAAATAGCCTGTTGAAATTCTGTGCCCTACAGTCACTGCCAAACATCTTTAGAATTCTACTCACAGACACACTGGAATTTGGACACCTTAATTATTACCAAGATTAAATGTAACCAACAGCTCTTAACTTCCTGGTCAACCAATCATACTTACTTTCTTCTGATACCTGCTCTGAACGAACATTAGTCCAGTGTAAAGTATTGTCAAAAGGCAAAATGCAGACAAAACACAAAAATGAGACTGGATTTGAAAAAGGATGTCCTGGTTAAAAATGAAGGTCTGATGCAAGAGTTTATGCTGTATCTCCTTCTTGTATTACTATTTCTCAAATCAGATGAAAACTAATATTTGACCTTAACTAGACCTTTTATTAGTATTGGATCTTAATATGAGACTGATTTTGCCCATGTGTGTGGATTTCTTATAAAGATCTTTTGTCAACAACTGCTTTTGCTTTGCACAGGTCTCACGGGATCTTGTGTGCTTTCTACAGCTGGACCATGTCAGTGTTTACTACGGGCAGGACTATCGCAACAAATACAAAGCACCCACAGACTATTGTTTAGTGCTAAAGGTAACGCTGCAGCAACAGGGTATACCTTGAATACACTTCTTCTGGATGCTTTTCAGTTCATTTTCCTCTGGTTCTTGTGTACAATGTAACTAGTCACTAAACAGTTGTTGACTGTTCTCTGTGCTCCTTGTGAGTTTGTAAACACTTTCATACTGCCCTGGATTGTTTTATTTCCAGACTGATGAGTGCCAATCTTATTTAACTGTTCAAACATACACTAAACTCTTCCATTTGGCAACTCTATACCTTAAAACAGTTTAGGTTCAGTGAGATAATAGTCCTTGAAATGCTAATTTCAGGGAGTTGCAATCTTCTCAGAATTTAGGTCCAGAAATTTGAATTAGAGATTCAAGTCTATGCTTATTGCCCAACCTGAGGGAAAGGGGATGCTGTAAAGGAAGGAGCTTCTGAGTAAAAAGGACAGGTAGAAAGAACAAGTAGCAAACTGTTATAAAACCAGTGACCTGATCTTAAACTGTGAGATTAATAACTTGATCTATTTTAATTGCATCAACACATCTCCCAGTTTCTCTTGACTCCCACACGGTATTCTGAATGGTGTCAGTTTCTGCAAGATAACTGGGTGCAAAGCTATTTTAAAACAGGTTTTCACACTGCGTTCACAGCAAGTAAAGTGTCTTCATGTATTTGAAAATGGTGCCAGTAACAAGAGATGGTTTTAGTTGCAGTGTTCCCCTCCCTGATCTGTAGCTCATGTGGTGGTATGTCATTACATTAGGCTGTTTTATGTACCTGGAGTGTGTGGCTGTCCACTTGTCCACTGCCTGAAGAAGGGTTTCTTCTTCCAACAGACAGGGCAACATGCATTTGGGGCCACTGAGAGGCAGACACTGAATATTAAATATGGGACTTGATATGAACAGGGAAAACGCACAGCTTAAACTGGAGGTCTTGTCTGTGTTCTTATAGGTCATTGGTGCAGTTAATTGAATGCAGCCAAGAATATCAGTGTAGGTATTATAAATTGCTTGAAGTAAATTGATTTCTTCTGCCTACATGTCACGTTCTGTCCATATCATTTGGACAGGTTAATAGTGAATTATTTTTTCAGACTTGTTGACCTCACAGAGTAAAACAGACTTAAGTAGGGGTTTGGGTTTTTTTAAATATAGCCATTCTGAGCATAAAATTTGACTGTAACATTTGTGTGTCTTCATCAATGTATCAAAATTGTCCCTTTAAGTGAATTCATGGGGTAGCATTAGTTGGGTAACTTACACAAAGTGAAGCTGTTCTTTCAATGTGGAACTGATGAATCACCAAATTATTATAGTAAGCAGCATTGAGTCCTCCCTTTCTTAATTCTTATAATGTTGCATCAGTGTTTTATATTAGCGTGACTGTATAGAAGCCACACAGGTTTTTTTAATGTTTTGTGCCACAAAAATTCACTATGCTGAGAAGTATCTCCCAAAACATGAACACGGACATGTCTGGGGAGAGGCGAAGGGCAAGTACAAGCCTAAGGTCCAATTCTCACTGAAGTCCCAGCTGGATTTGTCTTTGTGTTCACTTCCTTTGTTTACGTTAAAACTTGCTCTGCTCAAGCCAGGTGCTGTGCTATTGTTAAATACTGCATTTGTGTGCTAGTATATGATAATAATTCCTTGGTCCTAGATGTTAGATTTCTGAGAGGTTCTTTTATTTCCATACAAGCAATTTTTTTAACAGGTCTATTAGTGATGTAATTGTTTGTGCTTCTATAGACTCTTCATTATGCAATGTGTATGTGAAGGAGACTGCTAGTGAAAAATGGAAGCAATTACCTAATATAATAAGGAACTCTGTTATATATATTCTGTTTACAGAGATAAAAATGTTGTGTTCATTTTGAAATAAGTGTGTTGAAAGACACCAGGATAAAATACTCTGAAAAGAGACTAAAAGTTCTTGGAAATATATTTCAGACAGTCTTCAGTAAAACTTAAATACCCCTGGTCATCTAGCAAAACCCTGTGTCAATGAGCTCTAACCTAACAGAGGAAGTGATAAGAACTTGAGTACTGAGAGTTGCCCTAACAGCTGAGAGACATGTAACTTGTACAGCATGGACAGGAAACAACTGAATAATCCATCCAGAATGATTTCCAGTGTCTGATTTATCACAAATGTGCATTTGTTTCTTGACTTCTGAATTGATAAATACACCACCTTTTATTTTTTTATATGTCTGGGCGGGAGCAGCAAGTATTTTAGATGACAGCTGTGTATCAGTAGAGTGGGAACCTGGAAGGCTCTACAAGCTGCAAATGGAATTATGCTTAATAGCATATCATTTGAGGAGTGTTTGTTTTCCCCTAGGGTTTTTTTTTGCAGAGGGGTGGGGGGGTTGTTGATGTAGCAAAAAGGTGAAATATCAATTGTCTCCCCCAAGCAGTGAGTTAGTCCAGAGGTACAGAAGACTGTTGTTAGGTAGAATGTACTAAGCCCTTAAACAATGGAAGACTTGCCCTTTTTTAGTGTTCCAAACCTGAAATCAGTGCCTGCAAGACACACTGCCCAATCTGTGTGTGAAGCAATCCTCACTGAAATTCATGTCCTGAAACAGCCTGAAACATTTTTAACTGGCCTCAAATGCAGACTTTGTTGAAGAACTTCCCACGTGAAGTTTGTCTGTGTAGACCTCAACAACTAAATGGCTTTCCTTGCATTCCTAGCTATTAAAATATTGATGAGAATTACCAATTTTTCTGCAGCATCCTCAGATCCAGAAGAAATCCCAGTATATCAAATACCTTTGCTGTGATGATGTGAGAACTCTGCACCAGTGGATCAATGGCATCCGCATTGCCAAGGTAACCTCTCGGCATCGGGCACTGTTGCCATGCGTAGCTGTCGCCACCTGTTTAAAACCATTTACAGTTACTTAGCAAAGTACATGTGAAATGTAACTTCCCTCTCTTTAACTACTCTGAACATGAACTGTGCAATCTTCTTAGATCTTTCATTCCCTAGCAAAATTATTAGGCTTTGTTGTTATAATAATTCAGTAATTGGGCCCCTTCTGTTTCTGCTGTCCCCCTGTCCCATGACAAAGTTTTAACTGACACACATCATGGGTAGATTTTAGCCTTACAGATTGTGAAAAGAAAGCTTATGGGAAAAGAGAATTTAGAAAACAGGGTTGTTTGCTAAGATCTGCAGCTTGGCTTAGTTTATTCATTGGACCATTTCTTGCTTGACACTGTCTCTTCCAGAATAAATAAACTGTTTTTCTTTCTTTCAGCAATTTACTAATAATAAAAAAGTTATTGCATGATCTCCTTAACAAAGAGCCTGTTGTTGCTTTCTGGAGGGGAAAAAAGGTGAACTAGAGAAGCCCAAGGTGGAGCTCAACAGTCTGAAAAGGGTGCACAGTCTTTATACAGTTGTTAAATGTGTTTGTCATTTTGCTTAGTATGGGAAGCAACTGTACATGAACTATCAGGAAGCATTGAAGAGAACGGAATCAGCATATGACTGGACTTCCTTGTCTAGCTCCAGTATCAAGTCAGGCTCCAGCTCATCTAGTTTGCCAGGTAATAATGTGATCTATCTCCTAGTACAAAGATTTAATTACCTTTTTTATCATCTGCTGTCTGGACACCTCAAGAGAGACTATTGCAGGAAATGGACTGTCTCTCCAAAGTCTTTGTTCTATGTTTAGTCTAAAACACAGATTTCATGTTTAACAAAAAAACACATAAAAAACTATGTTGTTCTATTACTTGCAGTGGTGTATGTATTTGAAGCACTTAGTACTTTCTTGTTCACCTCCAAAAAAGAGTGTTTTTCTGATACTGAGGAGGTGTCATTTTGAATTCCTGATGCCTCTGTTCACCTATTGAAAGAATCAAATTTATGTTGTAATGATGCATAAAACATGCACCTGTAGCTTTTAAACTGCTTTTGTTGACTGAAATATTTGAAACTGGAAAATGAAAAATAGTCCCTGCCCAAAGGCAAAGATCCAAACAATCTCTTCAGAGACAAACTTTGAAAATACTGTTTCTGTTCCTATGTCAAACTGTACATGTCTGCAGTAATATTCTCCTGTTTACAGGACTGGGACTGACTTTTTGTAGCAAATAACAGTTTAAAAATTGATGAATCGTTTCTATAGTGTCATGTCCCTGTTTAGAGCTGACTGATGCTTTGCAGGTTATTCTGAACCCTCAGGGTACTAGATTCTTATTGAAAATGTGCAATTGTGTGAGTGTTTTGTCCTCTGCAGATACAGGTCAGGAAGTAATGCTACTGAATTGGACAGGTTCAGAAGGTAGCCTGTGAGAATGAGCTAAGCAAATTTAGCCTAAGTGGGAGGGCATCTTTTCAACTGTGTGGCATAGCTTGCAGCTGTAGCAGTAAGTTCTTGGTTACTGACAATTTCTCCATCCAAGCTGGCTGTTTTTCTGCTCAAATGTCTCTTGTAGGGAGCTGAGCCACAGCCCCCCAGCCATGCGTGTTCTGCCAGAGCTGCATTCCAAGCTGTGTCTAGATGCTCTTTTTTCCTAGGACAGTTTGGGATTACACAGAAAGCAGGTGCCATGCTGAATAGATTGGTCTTGTCTTTTCAAGACACCCTGTGGACACAGAACATCATCTGTGTTGGGTAGTCACAGGAAGCACATCATTCCTCCTCTTCTGCTGAGAAATGGGTCACTGGAAGCAGTCTCCTGCCTTGGCTAATGCAGTTAGCCTGTCCTCTGCCTGTGTCCAGTGTTTGTTTCTAAGGTTGTGCTGGGAAGGAGTGTTGGAGAGGGCAGACTGTATACACTGTATCAAATGTGGCCTTTCCCACCGTGCAGGAGCTGTTGGGTGTTGCAGAACCTGTGCAACTGCAGTGTGTCTTTACTGTGAAGCCTATCTGACATGCTGCCCTCTTTGTGCAGCTTTGGGTTTGACTGATACTGGGATCTGTTGCACTGGTTTATTTTCCACACAGTACTGGCCTGAATGTGAGCTACAGCTTATGGAGCAGTTACTGGGAGCAATGTCCTTTGGTGGGATAACATGTTCAACAAGTGTGACCAATAAGTGTCATACACAGGTGCATTATAAGCATCCTGACTTTACTCTTACATTCAGAAACATATGCTAACTGTTTCTTAATTTTTTTGTCTAAACAGAATCTCAATCAAATCATTCTAATCAGTCTGACAGTGGAGTTTCTGACACCCAGCCAGCTGGCCATGTCCGTTCGCAGAGTATTGTCAGCTCCATGTTCTCTGAGGCCTGGAAACGAGGCACTCAACTGGAGGAATCCAGCAAGGTAACAAGAAGACTTTAGTTTGAGAACTGACACCCAACTAAATGTACAAGACAGAGTGATATGTCTCTTCCACCTCTGTCTTGAGTGGCATTTCTTCTCTTTTTTATTCTTACATTATTGGTTTACAGTGCTATGTAATTGTTTTTTAAGGATTCATTTTTCAGGGAATTCAGCCTGGTACCTTCTGTTCTTGCTTTTATTTGTATGCACAAAAGCCCTCTGTTATTTGAAGGCATGACACAGTCCTTCTCATAGAGTCATATTAACTAATGTTGAATGAAGACAAAATAAAAAGATAAGCTGGTAACAAGTTGAATGAAATTCTTTCACTAAAATCTTTCTCCAGTTAAGTAGCCACATCTTTCCATTGTAAAGATGTAAATAACTGAGACCTGAAGGCAGGTATATCTATTTTGAAGTACTTCAATACTTTCCACTCTAAAGTTTTCTGTTATATTAGGTGGAAATGGAAACAGTAACACCAGATATGGTCAAAACATAACATTGACAGGGGTTATGAATTGAGGCAGACTTGGTATCTGCTCTTGTTGGTAGAGAGTTACAAAAAATTTTAACTCATTGAGCCTAGGGCTTAGGTCTGTTGTGATTTAGTTAGTTTTCTGTTCTTTCTGTGGTAACTGACTGGTGTAGTTCCTAGGGAAGATTTATAAATACAGCAGAAATTCCACTTAAGCTGGTTTGTTGTCAGGTTCAAAGGAATCTCCAGGTTTGGGAACAGCCTTGATGTCATTAACTGTAGTAGCTATTACACTGACAGAACACTGAGGTTCAACTCAGAGAAGCAAGCTTTTTAAAACTGAAACCATGGGTCACTACACCTGGCACTGATGCTTCAGATAAATAACTAAAAATAAAATAAAACTTCACATTTTCAGATCAGAAGGCACGTGTGACAATGTGAAAGATGACATAGCTGCATTCTTTGGGTTCATAATTTTCTGCAGTGCCTGCTGGCTTGGATATTATCTGAGTCTAATAGTAATAGAATTCTCAGTCCAGAATGTGGCTTCCTAAATTGTTATCTGGCTTTCCTACTGCATGAGTGCAACACCTGGAGCATGTCCATCAGCAGATGGCCTGTGCATGGTACAGGTGCATCCTTTCTGAGCGGGAGGGATGCACAGGAGGGGGCACTTGCTAGCATGTATCCGACAGAGTCCTGCTGTGGGAATGCTGATGTTACTGTTTCCTCACGTTTTGGTTTCAGTGTAAAAATCCTGCTGCTACACTTTGTGATCCCTTAGGCAAAAGTTTGAAGTTTGCCAGCATGGGGTCACTGTTGTTCTTACTAAGTCAGTAGTGCTGCTGGCAATGGCTCATTGAAATAAACCCTTAGAGTTTTTATGTTCTCTGATTAAAGCTGTTTTACAAATAAAATATTCAGAATGCTTCCTCTTGAGGGCCATCCATATATCATGATTTCATCAGTTTGAATTCCTTTCTGTGCACTAATCCATGAAAAGGTGTACTTCCTTACCTCATGCATAACACAGGTAAATGGATCGCCCTAAAACTTCCAAAGAATCCAAATTATGTGAGCCATGTAAAGGTATAATTTGAAGCCATGTTAAAAAATTCTGAGAGAACTGGTAACAAATTTCGAACACACTGATTCAAATGAGATGCTACAATAAGCATCGAAATGCATGCTCACTGTGTCTGCTCTAAGGGACAAATTCAAGATTCTCCAAGGTCTCCAAGGCCATTCAGGGACAGTTATTCTGTTACGCCTACATCTCCCTCTCTGTCTGTTTTATGCCGCTTTTATTTTTCCTATTGCTTTTTGCTGTCTCAGGTGTCAAAAGTGAAGCTCAGCACAACTAAGGGCAGCACACCCATGGTGCCTTATACAGGGCACAGTTAAGGTCAGGTGGTGCTACTGGAAAATTCATTAACCTGGGTGATTGGGAGAATGGTAATTTACAGACTAACGCTTGCAAGAGATCAAGATTTCTCTCCTGTTTTGTAATGCGAGCACCTTGATTTAGTTCCAGAACTGTTAATGCTCTTGCCTTCCAGACCTAATGTAAAAGGCAGAGGCACAACCCATGTGTGTTGTAAAATCACGGTTTGCTGTTTCTGACTCTAATCCTCTTGGTGGAGTTCTGCACATACAGACATTCTGTGCACCCGTGTTTAGGTTAAAGCAATATGCAAACCTGCTCTTGCAGTGCCAGTGAGCGTAGTTGGGCTAACTTATTGCAAAGTATCTACTAATAAGGTAAAGGTACCCAGTGTGGTCTGTTGCCATGGTGGTGTTGTATTTCTAATGCATGTTCCTATGCTGTGCACTGTGAAATTCACAACTTGGCTTGTAGCCAAACCACTTTATATGCAGAGGATGTTTATAAATCTGAGTAATGCAATCATTGTCTTGTAGGCTTACAGTTTTAGAGAAACAACTTAGGCAAAACCCTATGACTACACGGAAATATTGCCTGCTGCTTTCCCATTGCTCCTTCAGCCTTTCCCTGTCTTTCCTTACTTTTTCTGCTTAACCTAATAGTTGCATGTATAACTTTCCTTTCCCAGCCTCTCTTCTGCAGATGTCTAAATATTTCCTTCTGGATAAACTTTCCTAGGAAGTCTCAGTCCTCCCTCTTTTTCCTTATTTTTTCCCTTGTCAGTCTTGGATACCAGAGCATGTGAAGTATCTCAGTGGTGTTCCTGTGCACAGGTTGCTCTCAATGTGTTTTAGAGCAGTTCAGGATTTCTGCGGTTTTTAACACAGAACAGTGTAAGGCCTGAGCTAACCCATGTAAAGCTTTGAGATGCTCTGGGCGGCCGTGTGTGGTTGGACTCCAGTCATACTGAGCTGGGAATGTTCAGGGTCTCTTGTTCCGCCTGATGTCCTCTGCCACGGCCTGTGGTGCTCGGGGGAGACTCGGTTTGGGTCATTACACTTGCCCAGCGGCAGCCAGTGATTCTCAGTGGGTACCACAGCCTGCCCCAGGGAGGTGCCCGCTGTCGTGCCCGCTCCCTGCCAGCCAGCCTGGCTCGGAGCAGACCTGACTGCGCTGGTTCCTGCCAGCCCCCCGGCCGCCCCACCAGCTTGCATGGTTCTGCCTTGTCAGTGTGTGGGATGGACTCTTGCTCCATTGTTTTGCTAATACTTCTCGCATGCTGTAATCTGCCACTTAATTTTTAATGACAGGCACATTTAGACCTTGACTTTGTAACCTCTTTGTCTCCCTCCCTCCCTCCCTCTCTTCTCTCTCTCTCCCTTTCCACTTTCACTAAAAACCCCGTCCCGTAGGCCCGGATGGAGCCCGTAGGTCGGCCCTTCGTGTCAGTCCCGGCTCC